>JBAMBR010002454.1:0-11586 GCA_037044475.1 Zaprionus obscuricornis | reverse complement strand
ATGAGATTACATAGTAGTAATTTAAAAAAATTGTCTAAGGTTATTAGATATAGAAATGATCATAAAATGAAATGTGAAAAAATGCAATGGATAGATAAAATAACGTATAATGAAAATATGGGGAAAAAGCTCGAAAGCGATTTAATTGAAAGAAATCAAGGCGATCAAAATTATATTCTGATTGAAGTTTTAAATACCGAGATCGCTAAATTAGCCATAAATGATATTAGGGATTTTACACTTCAATCCGATTTTAATATACAAATTTCAGTTGTTTTTTTAATTTCACTAATCTTAACTGTAATAATTATTTATATTATATTTAAATTCCTAAGCTGTACACCACCATTGTAAATTGGCCAATCATTTTTTATGAAATACTTGATGTATACTTTAGATATACATAAAATACACTAAACAAAGAAAATATACATAACAGCTAAAAACAGTAAGATGGAATAAGTATAAGGGTTTCTCGTCAGAAAATTTAGTCCCTTAACTACACTAACAATAAGAGCAATGTGTGGATTAATCCAGAGATCATGGAGCTTAAAGTTGCCTATTATGAACGGATGAAACCACCTTATAAATGTTCCACCATTCATGATGCCTTCACGTTCGCCACTTTTGATACATTTGTGAATCTGGTACTGGTATCCAAACTATTTACTATTTTTATAAGTTGCTGTTTTTTTTAAGAGTACTTAGAATTGTCGAGCCACTTTTTTTTCGTGTGCGCTCTAACATTTTAAATATTTCATTAACTATAAAACAGAATATTTAATAAGTAAATTAAAAAATGGAATTAAACCTAAAAATTTATAAACTTATGATTTTGCAGGAAATATAGAATATATCCTTTAGACACAAGTCATTTATAAAAAGGTAAACAAAAGTGACTGCTGTAATGAACTCAAGAAGTAACATGTAGAGTTATCATATGGCAGCTATGATAAAGAACTCCTTGAGAGCAGCCACCTAAGTAACAAGAAATCTAGTTTTTCCAATAACGTTTTACTTTTATATTTACCGATGGGAAAGTGTTCCTGAAGTCGGTGTAATGACGTCACTTTGTATGTCAATTTTGAATCCTTACACTAATGATGTAAAGTTTTTTCGTTTTAATGGATTGCTGCTTCATAAATTCATGGTGAAATGAACAAATGAAAAAGTTAAATATCACCTTTAAAAGTTTCATTAATGGAAAGAGAAAACTCTGACATCAATGACATAATAACTATCAGACATCAAAGATTGGACTGATTTATATTTTATTGAATAAATGATGCGTTTCAAAAATTAAATTTTTATTTTAGTTGTATTTTTATGCAAATATGGGAAAGCTTTAAGACTATCAAAAGTTCTTATTGAGCTGTTTGTATTAAATAAAATTGGTAAGATTCTCAAACATATCCTTTTTTGTGATTTTATTGTGTAATATATATATCTTTCTAAAACTACGCTTCGTATGTAAATTTATCAAAGAACTGTTTTTAAAATACTCGGTTTTAAATATCTATGCAGTTCATATAAAAATCAATAAAAAAAAAATCAGAAACATGACTAAAGTTAAAATCAATATTTTTATTTTATTCAAAAATATGTTTATTTCCTTAGGGAAGAAATTCTTCCAGTTCAGAATCTTCGATTTCACAGAGTTTAACAGAGATGTTGCTGACTGAATCAATTTCAAAAGACGTTTGTGGAAACAGAAATATCTCCTCAGAATTTCCTGTAATTAAGATGTTTTAGAATGATTTTAAAATTTGTTGAAGAAATAAAAGTTACCACTAATAGCTCTTCTACTTGAATGGTCTGTTTTTAAAGTAGATAATTCATTATTTAAGCTTCCCACATCCGTATCACTAAGAGTATTAATCGTCGGTAAATATGAATCTGGATGTCGTAAATATATTTTTCCTGAGAAATAGATGAAATAGATTAATTGTTTAGTTTGACAACCAAATATATAAACGCATTTTTTTTTAACAAAACTACATTTTACTCTTTTTAATATTATATAATTTTTAAGAATTGTTTAACAATTCAAATCTACAGAAATATGTAGACGCATAAGTTTGCTTAAAAGGTCTAATGCATAACATCAGAGCAACGCTTCCTAATAATACATATAAACTATTAGAATCTTACCTATACGACAGGAAATTCTTAGTGTGATGTAATTTTGCAATAACGATTACATAATTTGACCTGAAGTCCCCCAAGGCAGTGTACTTGCGCCAACGCTATATGTTCTCTATACAGCAAATATCCCAACAAAGAGACCATTAATAACATCAAGTTTTGCTATCGATAAAGCTATTAGCAGATTCAAGTGCTTTGTTCAAGCATCAGTGCAACAAGCCCTTCATCTAGTCTTAGTGGAAAAATGGCTATTTGACTGACAAATAAAAATAAACGAACAAAAATGTAAACATGCTAGTTTACCTTAAGGCAAAATTGCCCACCGTTCAAACTAAATAATTCCATACTCCCGCAAGCAAATGACATGACCTATTTAAAACTAAAAACCAATAGTCTTCACTGGCTGCTCAATGTTCGGTCTTGTATACAATGTTGTGCTCTACAATTCTGTACTTAAACCGCTCTGGACCTTTGGCTCCAAGTTATGGGGGAACGCTATATTAATGCTGTCCGGCGACCTCAATCGAAAAACCTGAGAACCATCACCGGAGCACCGTGGTACCTTCGAAACGAGTACAGAAAGACCTAAATAATATTCAACCATTCAGAGATGTAAAAGCTAAACAGAAGAAGACATACCAAAGCAAGCTTTATGTAGTTGAACTTAAAATTAATTATAAAATATATTATTATATTATTAATTAAGTGTATATGTATGTGCATGTGGCATGTGTATGTTTTTATATGGGTTTTTGCTGATTTTTTTCGCTAAGTGCTAAGCGAAAGCATCTCGTTCCATTCAAGAAAGTTTTTTATTTGATATTTTCAAGCGTACAAAAATTATGAATGGATAGTCAGAAACTTACGTCGGTTTGCTTTTAAAAAGGAAGGCACTGAATGCATGAAGTTAATTATTAGTACATTACTAGTTCAATTCTGATTAAATTAAACATACCTGTGTTAAGTTTGTAGTCTTCAATCTCGCTTTTATTAAATAAACTTAGTCTTGAACGGGATCCACTATTCAAATTCGTCAACATAAATGGATGTGTACAGTTATCAATATCAGATTCCGTATGTTCAAATAACAAATCCTCGTTTAGAGCAGCTATGTCTCTTGTGGAGTCTACAGCTGGTGTAATAATTAACCGTGTTTTAATAGTAAAAAAACAAAATTAGTAGATATATTATTTAAATTGTTTTAAAATTTTAGCATGGTAATTGCCTATCTGCAGGATAATCACAAATTGTTTATTCCAGTCCCTAAGGAGGCGTGGTAGACCCAACAAAGTATATATATTCTTGATCAGCCTTGATGGCAGGATATAAATGTGCATGTCCGTCTGTTTGTAAACAAAGTAGTCTCCCAGTTTCAGTAACGATCGACCTAAATTTGTGTTTTTATACTCGGTGCCCATTGGGTACCAAGAGTATATTGGGCTAGTGACAAGAGCAAATGTATGTAACACCCATAAGGAGGCGTGGCCGACCCCATAAAGTATATATATTCTGACTCAGGATCAACAGCCGAGTCGATTGGAGCATGTTCGTCTGTACGTCCGTATGAACACACAGATCTCGGAGACTCTAAGAGCTAGAGACTTCATTTGTTTGTAGTGTTTGCAGGCAGATCAAGTTTATTTTGGATTTTTGCCACGTCCCCCTCCGCCTCCACAAATCGATAAAAACGATTTTAAGCAAACCCAGGACTGAATTTTGATACAAAGAATATGTTTATCTGGACGTTGTGTAAAAATTTTGTACAGATCGGACAATAAACATGGAAGTTATACACATTTCAAATTCCAAAAGTTGAGAGGGGTCTCTATAGCGTACGCTTGCCCGCTGTTCTCACCCCAGACACGGCAACATTTACTCAGTGCTTCTCACACTTGTAAAGAGTGTGGCTCAGCGGTTAGAGGGTTAAACTCGCGTGCATGAGGTTCGCGGTTCGATTCTCGAGGCAATTTTTTTTTTTTTTTAAATTAACTTAAAATTGGCGAGTGTGCATCACGAACTAAATAAATATATAATATAACTTTAAGCACCGAGTATTATATAGTCGAGCACACTCGACTATAACTTTCTTATTTTACTTTCAATTTACATATATGTAATATTGTTGTCAAAGAATCAGATATATAATATAAAAAAATAAGTTATAAACGTCCTTATGGATGTACGAAATCTAAAAGAAGATGATAATCTTAAAGTTTTAGATTGTAAATTTCTAGATGATGAGTTCAGACTTTTATGTGTGCCAAAAAATTATCGCATCGTAATAATCCTTGGTGCGCTCACTTAGTTTCAAGCAATGACAATTGTATTATATTATGCATAATGTGTGTAACTAGAATAAATTCTATGAGTAGGTAGATCGGTTGTGGTGCTGGAGTTAAGTATAAGGTCACAGTTAGGTCTAAAGTTAAAATTAGCGCAAACGTTGAGTGGACCTATTTATAAAGTCAGCAAAGCTTTTCCGTTCAGTTTCGACTATTCCTATTCATAAAATGTAAGGAGCAACCTATAATAAAGTAGCCGTTCATTTGCGCAGGGGGATTAGCCGACCATCACATTACGTGATTTGTTATTGCACTGACAACAGATTATTAAAAAAAAGGAATTAAAATTAGGGAAAGACTAATGTTTCCAAACGGAACTGTAAACTTAATCTAACTAATTAACTTTACTGAGTGAATTTCGTCATTGATCATTTTGTGCAAGAATATTTTAATTAGTCTTCTAGGTAGAAAGTTGAAATGTTAATGTCTATTATGAACAACTAAGAACACGTAGCTGAAGATATCATACCCTTGCAGTCTTAGAAGAAAACTTTTCATACAGAAAATCTATTTTCGGCCGATTCTCCTATAGCAGCTATATGATATTGTGGTCCGATTTTTATGAGACGTGTAAGTCGTCACTAAACTTAAATCTGGTAAGTTTCAGCCAGATAACTTAAAAAAAACAAAGGTTTATATGAAAGAGCTTATGGGCATAGGAAGTATGAGTACCAAGTTTCATTGAGATAGCTTTGAAACTAAGAGACTATTTTGGGGTGAAACAGACGGATATGCACATTTTGCTTCTCTTGTCTACGCTGAACAAGAATATATGTATATACCTTCTTGAATCTCCCACGCAATCTAAAGCAACTTCCGAACTCGTATCCTCTGTAACGGTACAAAAATATACCGACCCTCAGCGTAGTAATTATATACTTCAGTACACTGCAATTAGAAGTGTTCATCCGGAGGGAAAATTTTTGACCTGAGAAATAGTATCTTGAGGAAAATTTTTTTTAATAGAAGTCGCTAAAAAGAATTACAATTGAGATATCTTAACTTGTTCTTAACTTGTTTCAAAGAATAATGATGAAGGAACTGTTGATTGCTTAAGTTTCATATTAACGAAATCATAAAATCGTTTCAGATCCTTGCGAAACGGACGTCTACAGCGTCACAAATCATTTCGATAAAGATTGTCTAAATTTATAAAGAACCGGCAACAGCATATAAAGAGTAATCCGCCAAGCATCCAGTTGCCTTGAACTTTTAATACAATTTAGAATTTCAAACAAGGAGTTTATTTAATAGTACAAATTCTCAAATTCTCCGACATATCACTGTAAAATTGGAGCTGAGATAGTTTAGAAAAATCTGTATTGCGAAAACAACGAACTGGCTAACCTGATTAATATTCAGGCCCGAAACAGCGGTTGTAAGTCAATGAACAACTTCAAGGTAGCATGGTAAGGATCTGTAGGAAAACCAAATTAAGAAATCTATTTAAGGAGTTGTTTTACATTAGATCTGCTTGAACATTAAAGCAAATAGACAGTCAAAAAAGTCCTAAGTCGTCGTGGAAATCGTTGCAGTCATTGGAATCTAGGAAATCCGGCGACATTAAAATCAACAAGAATAACCAAGAGATCACGATTGTTACTAATGTACTAATATAATATATACTAATATATACTATATATAATAGAGGAAATGTGAACATACGAGCAAATTAAAAATATATTAATAGCACTAAGACTGACTGTTATAAGAACCCCACTACCACAATCAAGAATATTCGAGTGTGCTCGACTGTATGATTCCAGGTAGCAGAGAAATTGAATAACAGTCCATTTGTCTATACGATTTTGACCAAATCATCTATACTAGCCTAATTTTTAATTTGCTCGTATGTTCACATTTCCTCTATTATATATAGTATATATTAGTATATATTATATTAGTACATTAGTAACAATCGTGATCTCTTGGTTATTCTTGTTGATTTTAATGTCGCCGGATTTCCTAGATTCCAATGACTGCAACGATTTCCACGACGACTTAGGACTTTTTTGACTGTCTATTTGCTTTAATGTTCAAGCAGATCTAATGTAAAACAACTCCTTAAATAGATTTCTTAATTTGGTTTTCCTACAGATCCTTACCATGCTACCTTGAAGTTGTTCATTGACTTACAACCGCTGTTTCGGGCCTGAATATTAATCAGGTTAGCCAGTTCGTTGTTTTCGCAATACAGATTTTTCTAAACTATCTCAGCTCCAATTTTACAGTGATATGTCGGAGAATTTGAGAATTTGTACTATTAAATAAACTCCTTGTTTGAAATTCTAAATTGTATTAAAAGTTCAAGGCAACTGGATGCTTGGCGGATTACTCTTTATATGCTGTTGCCGGTTCTTTATAAATTTAGACAATCTTTATCGAAATGATTTGTGACGCTGTAGACGTCCGTTTCGCAAGGATCTGAAACGATTTTATGATTTCGTTAATATGAAACTTAAGCAATCAACAGTTCCTTCATCATTATTCTTTGAAACAAGTTAAGAACAAGTTAAGATATCTCAATTGTAATTCTTTTTAGCGACTTCTATTAAAAAAAATTTTCCTCAAGATACTATTTCTCAGGTCAAAAATTTTCCCTCCGGATGAACACTTCTAATTGCAGTGTACTGAAGTATATAATTACTACGCTGAGGGTCGGTATATTTTTGTACCGTTACAGAGGATACGAGTTCGGAAGTTGCTTTAGATTGCGTGGGAGATTCAAGAAGGTATATACATATATTCTTGTTCAGCGTAGACAAGAGAAGCAAAATGTGCATATCCGTCTGTTTCACCCCAAAATAGTCTCTTAGTTTCAAAGCTATCTCAATGAAACTTGGTACTCATACTTCCTATGCCCATAAGCTCTTTCATATAAACCTTTGTTTTTTTTAAGTTATCTGGCTGAAACTTACCAGATTTAAGTTTAGTGACGACTTACACGTCTCATAAAAATCGGACCACAATATCATATAGCTGCTATAGGAGAATCGGCCGAAAATAGATTTTCTGTATGAAAAGTTTTCTTCTAAGACTGCAAGGGTATGATATCTTCAGCTACGTGTTCTTAGTTGTTCATAATAGACATTAACATTTCAACTTTCTACCTAGAAGACTAATTAAAATATTCTTGCACAAAATGATCAATGACGAAATTCACTCAGTAAAGTTAATTAGTTAGATTAAGTTTACAGTTCCGTTTGGAAACATTAGTCTTTCCCTAATTTTAATTCCTTTTTTTTAATAATCTGTTGTCAGTGCAATAACAAATCACGTAATGTGATGGTCGGCTAATCCCCCTGCGCAAATGAACGGCTACTTTATTATAGGTTGCTCCTTACATTTTATGAATAGGAATAGTCGAAACTGAACGGAAAAGCTTTGCTGACTTTATAAATAGGTCCACTCAACGTTTGCGCTAATTTTAACTTTAGACCTAACTGTGACCTTATACTTAACTCCAGCACCACAACCGATCTACCTACTCATAGAATTTATTCTAGTTACACACATTATGCATAATATAATACAATTGTCATTGCTTGAAACTAAGTGAGCGCACCAAGGATTATTACGATGCGATAATTTTTTGGCACACATAAAAGTCTGAACTCATCATCTAGAAATTTACAATCTAAAACTTTAAGATTATCATCTTCTTTTAGATTTCGTACATCCATAAGGACGTTTATAACTTATTTTTTTATATTATATATCTGATTCTTTGACAACAATATTACATATATGTAAATTGAAAGTAAAATAAGAAAGTTATAGTCGAGTGTGCTCGACTATATAATATTCGGTGCTTAAAGTTATATTATATATTTATTTAGTTCGTGATGCACACTCGCCAATTTTAAGTTAATTTAAAAAAAAAAAAAATTGCCTCGAGAATCGAACCGCGAACCTCATGCACGCGAGTTTAACCCTCTAACCGCTGAGCCACACTCTTTACAAGTGTGAGAAGCACTGAGTAAATGTTGCCGTGTCTGGGGTGAGAACAGCGGGCAAGCGTACGCTATAGAGACCCCTCTCAACTTTTGGAATTTGAAATGTGTATAACTTCCATGTTTATTGTCCGATCTGTACAAAATTTTTACACAACGTCCAGATAAACATATTCTTTGTATCAAAATTCAGTCCTGGGTTTGCTAGAATCGTTTTTATCGATTTGTGGAGGCGGAGGGGGACGTGGCAAAAATCCAAAATAAACTTGATCTGCCTGCAAACACTACAAACAAATGAAGTCTCTAGCTCTTAGAGTCTCCGAGATCTGTGTGTTCATACGGACGTAGACAGACGTGTCCGATCGACTCGGCTGTTGATCCTGAGTCAGAATATATATACTTTATGGGGTCGGCCACGCCTCCTTATGGGTGTTACATACATTTGCTCTTGTCACTAGCCCAATATACTCTTGGTACCCAATGGGCACCGAGTATAAAAACACAAATTTAGGTCGATCGTTACTGAAACTGGGAGACTACTTTGTTTACAAACAGACGGACATGCACATTTATATCCTGCCATCAAGGCTGATCAAGAATATATATACTTTGTTGGGTCTACCACGCCTCCTTAGGGACTGGAATAAACAATTTGTGATTATCCTGCAGATAGGCAATTACCATGCTAAAATTTTAAAACAATTTAAATAATATATCTACTAATTTTGTTTTTTTACTATTAAAACACGGTTAATTATTACACCAGCTGTAGACTCCACAAGAGACATAGCTGCTCTAAACGAGGATTTGTTATTTGAACATACGGAATCTGATATTGATAACTGTACACATCCATTTATGTTGACGAATTTGAATAGTGGATCCCGTTCAAGACTAAGTTTATTTAATAAAAGCGAGATTGAAGACTACAAACTTAACACAGGTATGTTTAATTTAATCAGAATTGAACTAGTAATGTACTAATAATTAACTTCATGCATTCAGTGCCTTCCTTTTTAAAAGCAAACCGACGTAAGTTTCTGACTATCCATTCATAATTTTTGTACGCTTGAAAATATCAAATAAAAAACTTTCTTGAATGGAACGAGATGCTTTCGCTTAGCACTTAGCGAAAAAAATCAGCAAAAACCCATATAAAAACATACACATGCCACATGCACATACATATACACTTAATTAATAATATAATAATATATTTTATAATTAATTTTAAGTTCAACTACATAAAGCTTGCTTTGGTATGTCTTCTTCTGTTTAGCTTTTACATCTCTGAATGGTTGAATATTATTTAGGTCTTTCTGTACTCGTTTCGAAGGTACCACGGTGCTCCGGTGATGGTTCTCAGGTTTTTCGATTGAGGTCGCCGGACAGCATTAATATAGCGTTCCCCCATAACTTGGAGCCAAAGGTCCAGAGCGGTTTAAGTACAGAATTGTAGAGCACAACATTGTATACAAGACCGAACATTGAGCAGCCAGTGAAGACTATTGGTTTTTAGTTTTAAATAGGTCATGTCATTTGCTTGCGGGAGTATGGAATTATTTAGTTTGAACGGTGGGCAATTTTGCCTTAAGGTAAACTAGCATGTTTACATTTTTGTTCGTTTATTTTTATTTGTCAGTCAAATAGCCATTTTTCCACTAAGACTAGATGAAGGGCTTGTTGCACTGATGCTTGAATAAAGCACTTGAATCTGCTAATAGCTTTATCGATAGCAAAACTTGATGTTATTAATGGTCTGTTTGTTGGGATATTTGCTGTATAGAGAACAAATAGCGTTGGCGCAAGTACACTGCCTTGGGGGACTTCAGGTCAAATTATGTAATCGTTATTGCAAAATTACATCACACTAAGAATTTCCTGTCGTATAGGTAAGATTCTAATAGTTTATATGTATTATTAGGAAGCGTTGCTCTGATGTTATGCATTAGACCTTTTAAGCAAACTTATGCGTCTACATATTTCTGTAGATTTGAATTGTTAAACAATTCTTAAAAATTATATAATATTAAAAAGAGTAAAATGTAGTTTTGTTAAAAAAAAATGCGTTTATATATTTGGTTGTCAAACTAAACAATTAATCTATTTCATCTATTTCTCAGGAAAAATATATTTACGACATCCAGATTCATATTTACCGACGATTAATACTCTTAGTGATACGGATGTGGGAAGCTTAAATAATGAATTATCTACTTTAAAAACAGACCATTCAAGTAGAAGAGCTATTAGTGGTAACTTTTATTTCTTCAACAAATTTTAAAATCATTCTAAAACATCTTAATTACAGGAAATTCTGAGGAGATATTTCTGTTTCCACAAACGTCTTTTGAAATTGATTCAGTCAGCAACATCTCTGTTAAACTCTGTGAAATCGAAGATTCTGAACTGGAAGAATTTCTTCCCTAAGGAAATAAACATATTTTTGAATAAAATAAAAATATTGATTTTAACTTTAGTCATGTTTCTGATTTTTTTTTTATTGATTTTTATATGAACTGCATAGATATTTAAAACCGAGTATTTTAAAAACAGTTCTTTGATAAATTTACATACGAAGCGTAGTTTTAGAAAGATATATATATTACACAATAAAATCACAAAAAAGGATATGTTTGAGAATCTTACCAATTTTATTTAATACAAACAGCTCAATAAGAACTTTTGATAGTCTTAAAGCTTTCCCATATTTGCATAAAAATACAACTAAAATAAAAATTTAATTTTTGAAACGCATCATTTATTCAATAAAATATAAATCAGTCCAATCTTTGATGTCTGATAGTTATTATGTCATTGATGTCAGAGTTTTCTCTTTCCATTAATGAAACTTTTAAAGGTGATATTTAACTTTTTCATTTGTTCATTTCACCATGAATTTATGAAGCAGCAATCCATTAAAACGAAAAAACTTTACATCATTAGTGTAAGGATTCAAAATTGACATACAAAGTGACGTCATTACACCGACTTCAGGAACACTTTCCCATCGGTAAATATAAAAGTAAAACGTTATTGGAAAAACTAGATTTCTTGTTACTTAGGTGGCTGCTCTCAAGGAGTTCTTTATCATAGCTGCCATATGATAACTCTACATGTTACTTCTTGAGTTCATTACAGCAGTC
>JBAMBR010002453.1:0-18138 GCA_037044475.1 Zaprionus obscuricornis | reverse complement strand
ATTTTCTTTTACAATTTTCTCTAATAATTCTCTAGAAATTTTTCATTTTATAATTTTGCAAAAAAAATTAAATTTTATTTTTTATAATTAATTTTCTTTTACAATTTTCTACCAAATAATTTCTAATAGTTTTCTAGAAATTTTTCATTTTATAATTTTGCAAAAATTAATTTTATGTCTGGCTTAGAAAAGTATTTGCCAAGTTATTTAACGGTTAAATAACCTTTCATTTTCATATCAAAATTTACTAATTTCATATTAAGTCTCAATTAAGTGAAGTGAACAAAGGAAAATAAAAAACACGTAACTCTAGCATATAATAATATTCTGTGAAGCTTATTACTGAAATTACTTGCATAAGGCGTAGCACAACAACAACAAGAAGAGCAACAATAGCAACAACAAGAAAGAAACACAGAAAAGAGCATGAGGTAAAAATATCTTTGGAATTATTTGGCAAAGGCCTAAACCCTTTTTTTTTTTTGTGGGCCAGATCTTAAAGGCAGACAAACTGTAGCTTGTGTTAAATATATTCTATAGTTTTTTTTTTATCAATTTTAGCAGCGATCTATACATATGCGTTGTAATATATAGTGTATAACTTTTCAAGATCAAAAAGTTGCCAAAAAAAAAATAAATAAAAATAAAAAGTATTTAATTTGTTTTATTTGATTTTACACACATACATATACAACAATCCGTGCGAGCTGCTGCCACTAAAATGCCAATAAATTTTCCAATGCAAGCCAGCAAAAATTTATTGCATACTTCTCAGCGTTCGCTTGCAAGTTGTACATACATACATATATCTCTATATATACATATATATTTCAGCATATCTGTCTGCGTGTGTGTGTGAGTGTCTGTTGTTCGTTTTTCGTTTTCACTTGGATTTATTTATTTACTGCTATTCATGGCGGATTTTTCGTGCGCTGATAAAAAACAAATTTTTTGACATGGCAAACGAGTCGAGGAAGCAAACCAGCAACCAAACAAAATGACAGGATATTATTGATTGAATTCGCTTGCAGCAAGACATGGATGCCAAAGTAGCCAATTCAATGCTCTAAAAAAATAAAAATAAAATATTATTATAATATATGCCATGATATATCTCTTTGTGCGGTAAAACGCTTTTGTTTTATGTCGCTTTCAGTTCCGCTGCTCGCATGGCTACATTTTCGAGGCTCGAGCTTCAGCACACTACATGTTCCTCTCATATCGTTTTCCGCCCCTAGCAACAGCGACAGCAAAGTTCAACATATCAGCATACATTTTGGGGCTTATTAAATGCGCATATTTTATGCAACAGAAGAAAAACGCAGCAGGCTAAAGGCAGGAAGGCGAGAATAAAACTCAGTGCGGAAATTGTTTCGTGGCTGAGCAAAGAAAAGAAAAGTTTTCGTATATGAAAACGAAGCAAATAAGTTTATTTAAGCGAAACTAAATGAAAGTTAAGTGAAACTTAACTATGAAATATTTTTCAAGCACAAAACGTATCAGTTAATCAATACATTAGCCAATAACTTCTTCAACTAAATTAACTAATACTAAGAATTATTTAATAATTTCTATCATAAATCTATATAATTCATATATGTAAATCGTATAAATAATTTCAATATTAATATACAAAATGTATTTTTAAAGGAAAACTTTTAGACAAAATAAAAAAAGAAATTTTGAAAAAAAATATAAATTTATGAAAAAATCAAAAATTTTTAAAAATATCAATTAATAATGTTTATAAAATTTTTTTTTTCTTTTTTGTAAATATTAAAAATTAATTAAAGCTTAAAGAAATTAAAATAAATAAATATTATAAATGAGAAAAAAAAATTAATTAAAAAAATTACAAAATGTATTTTTAAAGGCAAATTTTTAGACAAAATAAAAAAAAAATCTTGAAAAAAATCAAATATTTTTAAAAATATCAATTAATAATTTATATAAATTTTTTTTTTCCTTTTTTGTAAATATTAGAAATTAATTAAAGCGTAAAGAAATTAAAATAAATAAATATTATAAATGAGAAAAAAAAAATATAAATAAAAATAAATAATTGAAAATATATTTGCATATTTATATAAAATTCTTGAAACAGTTGTTGGCAATATTTTCGAGTGCATTTTGAGCGGATTTATTACTTGGCAACAGCTTACAACATTCATCAAAAATATTTTTGCATTTTGCATTCAACATCAATAAAAATAAAAAAAAAAAAAAAAATGTAAAGCAGAAGAAGAAGAAAAAAAATATTTGCATTTTGCATTGAAAAAGTTTTCTATTCGGAAAAGTTTGTGCAACAAATACGAGTAGCATTTGAGGCAAACACATACTTTAGGTCAGTCGCTCTGTTGCCTCAGCTAAATGCATCTCATTACTGTGCCACACACGCACACACACATATAGATATAATGCTGTGGCATAGTATATAATAAATACTCATATTACATTGGATTCTAAACCATTTTCTATGGCACATGTATATGCAACGCGTGCGGTGTCAAGACACTTGAACAAATGCAAGAAACATCACTTCAACGTCAGCTGCACAAACAGAATGCTCAAGCATAATACTGGCATAGGTATATACTGTATATTCATATATATGTATGTATATATGTAATGTATGTGTAATATAAAAGTAAAAAGAACTTGAAAAAACATGAAACTTACCTTGTGCATACGTCCACTTCAGCAGGAAAACGATGAATATGAAACGTAAATCCATTTTACAGTTTTTTCGACTTGAGATAAAATGGCTAAAAAAGCGTTGCAAAAGCATTTATTTGCTTACACCATACACTCTCACACTCTCACACACACAGAGAAACGCACACAGTCAACTAAAGTCTCACTGTGTATTTGTGAGGCTCTGTAAGATTTTTTAATATACGTTTTCCTATTCGTATTTGATTGCAAGTTTTCTGCTGTAACTTTTGCCTTGGCTTGAGCTTTGTTTTGCCCGGCTTTACAATATGCTCAGTTTACCCAGCATTTTATAGAAATATTCACTTTGGCAAGTCTCTCACACACACACACATGCATACACAGCGAGAGAGAGAGATAGATATATATGCACACACATGTTGCAATGGCCAAAACAAATAATCGCAAGTTACTAATGCGGTCACTTTCCTTAAATGCTTTCCTTTCGGTTTTGGTTTAGATTTCGATTTGCGTTAATTTTTTCATTTTTTGCATTTAGCCAGCAAAATCTTGTTCTTCTTGCCACCTGGTGGCTGCACCTAACGCTTGGCATTTTTCTGCCAATACAATTTATCAAAATTTTCTTTTTCTTTTTCTATTGCAAAATATTTCCTAACAAAAGAAAAAAAAGGAAGTAAAATCACGAACCGCACCGAAATTTTGATTTTGTTTGTTTTTTTTTTTACATGTAAAATGTTTGTTTATATTTTTTTTTTTTTTTTTTTTTATTTTTTATTCAGGCACACACACGCAGCGGCCGCTGTGTGGCAAGTGTGGCAAATTTGAAAATGTAAGAACACGCGTAACACTTATAAATTTTTGTTAACCGTTGGCGGCAGTAACCAAAACTCAACTGAACGCCAAATGCAAACAGTCCAAGTTCAAGCCGACCGCCAACAGACCGTCTTAGATACCGTTATATTCACTACCCCAGCTGTCTGCAACAACAACAACAAAAAAATAATTGTGGTGAGTTTCTCATTACATGACATCGGCTTGTTGGCTTGTTGTCTCTGCGTTCGGTCGGCAAAACTTCGTTTTCGACTAAACAATCGCTTCGCGTGCGCAAATATTCGGAATACTCAGTAACGAAATTCCTGCAGGAAGCGCACACACAAATCAGCTGTTTCTTTCCTGTCAACAACTAACTGTACAATATATTCAAGTAATACTCAAATCTAAATTATTATTTTACTATAAAAATTCATGCTCTAAATTTTTAATTTAAATAATAAAAAAAATTATTTTTTTTTTTATTTTTATTAACAAATTTTATTGAATATTTATTAATTTGTATTTTTAGCAAAAATTTCCATGTATTAATATAATAACTAAGTTATCAGATTAGCATTAAAATAATATCTGCCACGTTTGTTGTTTATTATCAACTCCAAAAGCATAAACAACATTTGTTGCTGAATTCTACCGGCTAAAATGTTGAGTCTGCGCCGCACTCTATAGAGAGACAGAGAGAGAGAGAGAGAGCGAGAGCTTCGGCCAAAAAGTGTTTAAAGTTTTATAAATTCCGTTACTTTATTTTGCTGACACAATTTGCTGAGAGCATTACAAAACCTGAGAGTTTATTAAGAGAGTTTTCCAAAAGTAACGAGTGGAATTTCAAATATGCGAAAAAACCGTTAAATGCCAGCGCTATCGTTGCTTTAAATACCGAAACATATATCAAGGATCAACATCGTGAAGTACATTTTATAGATTATAAAAATAATATATATAAATATAAGAAAAAAAATTTTTTTTTTTAATTTTTATAAAAATTTTCAAAATATAATTTTGAAAAATTGTAAAAAAAAAAATTAAAATATTTTTTTTGGCATAAAAAAAATTATTAAAAAAAAAAAGACGAATATTTTTTTTTATTAATTTCTATCATAATTTTTACAAATAAAAATTTAATAATTAAACGAAATGTAATGTTAAAAAAAAAATAATAATTCTAATGCTTTAAATAAAATATTCAAATTTTTAAAATTAAATAAAATATATAACATATATATATTTTTTACTGATAAATTATAATTATAAAATTCATAAATTACAAAAAGAAAAAAACAATATTGAACGATTTTTATAAATTTTATTGTTCCGTAAACAAATTAAAAAAATATAAAATTTTTTTTTTTTATGCAATTTTTTTTTAATTTTTTCCAACATTAATGCAAATAAATATAAACAATAACTAAGAAATATTATTATATGTAATATATATATCTATAATTTATTTATAAAACCAGAGAAACTCCGACATTAATTTATTTTAAATTTATATCAAAATTTTCAAAAGCTTATCACATGAAACGCTTATTCATTAGTTGAAGCGTTGCAGTGAAATTGACCACATCATTGGCCCAGTTAATTGAAAACCAATGCACATTACATTATGCTATTGCCAAGCAATCTATACAATGAAATTGAGCTGCTTCTGTCGGTGCTATGGGTGCCGTGGGTACTGTGGGTACTGTGGGAGCTGTGGTTGCAATCTTAACCAATCCATCGATCCAGCAGTATAGTTTATTCTTCATTTCCCTCCCTCCGGTAGTTCGAGTAGTTAATCAGGTTTTCCTCCCGTCTTGGCCTGCAGCTACATAAACAACAATTAAAACGTTACAAATTGCACGTATAAACATCCTTCAGAAAGCCCCATGGACTACTATGCACTACTATGCTTGAGGTTTTTCTTTTGCTGCTGTTGCTATTCTCCCTCTCTCTCTCTCTCTCTCTGTCTCTGTTTTTAATTTTTTCTTTTCCTTTTTTTTTATTTGCTTTCTTCAATTATTTCCGATTATTGCAGGTAGAGACTTCAAATCCACGTTAATTGCTATTTTACCAAGCTCTATTCTCTTTATATTCTCTCTCCTTCTCTCACTCTCTCTCTCTCTCTTTTGCTCTCTCGTCGCAGCACATCGTTTCCTTTTTGCATTTATCGCCTTTGCAACGGCTTTAAAATCCTTGCAAGAAAAATAACAACCTGAGGTCAGGAACTGATTTTCCATTCACTTTTCAGCTCCCAATGTAGCTTTTGCTTTCCTCTAGCAACAAGAGTATGAAGATAAAATGAAGAAAGTGAAGAGAAGAAGGTGTAGAGAATGAATAGCGACAAGATAGAGAAAAATTACAGTAGTCGACCCAGTAATATAAGTTCTAGACAAGGTTGACGAGAACAGTGGCAATGTTCGAGGGGCGGAGGGCAATGTTGAACTGTTGGGGGTTGGATGATAAACTGCAATCGAAGGACGTTGACTGAATGATAAATTATACTTGACAATGGTTACTATCATCATATGTATGTATGTGTGCCTTTTCTGTATGTATGTGTGTATGTGTGTGTATGTGTGTGTGCATTACAAGTATATTTGTCCAGTGTAAAGTTATTCTATGGCAAAAGCAAACACAACGACTTGAAGTCAACGTATTGCGTTCTCTGTCATAAGTTTACTTTTAATACAAAAGTTTTTCGCACTGTTGAAAAGTGATCACAATGATAATTACACAAGCGTAACAGAAGGTTTGGGGCGTAACATTGGGGAGCAAAAGCAAAGTTTGCCACCACCTTATGCAATAAGATTTATGTGCGCATGTGGTCAGATAAGCTGCTGTGCAGCACTGTGTCCCAACTCAAGTATGTTCCAAGGGAGGCGCGTCCACTCTGGACGTTGCCATCATCATTATTATCATCAACATCAACATCAACATCATCATCATCATCGTTGAGTGTTGAGTGTCGAGTGTGCGTGTATGTTTCTGTCAGTTGTGTTAGCAGTGGAAGTTGTTATGTTGGCATCGCAAAGAACATTGCCGGGTGGTGCAAGCGGGGATAATTATGATGGTTTGCTACTACCGCTGCTGGCTGTGACTTAAGCTAGCAAAAGCCTTAGCCCAGTTTTCACTCATTAAGGATATCCGTGCAGGAAAACAATGCCAAACTTGAAACTTGGCTGCGTAACACAAAAGCCGTTACAATATTACCGCAGCCAAACACAAGAGGGCAGCATACACACACACACACACAGTCTGTATCTCTCGCTTCAACACACATAGCCACAATTTTCAACGCCTCCATTTCATAGAGCTGGCTTTTAATGCATTTAGTGGCTGCGGTTTTTGCGCTCACTGTGTTTGCTCTTTGGCGCGCCAGAACAACAAAGCACCAACAGCAGCAGCAACAACAAAAACAATAACAAACACACACTCAAAACACACACAGACACACACACACACACACACACACACATACACACACATACATATATATATAAAGAAAAACAATACAAATTTTGTATATTTGCAAGCTTTTGTCCCTTGCCACTTACCTCACGCGTCTTGCATCGCTCTAACATTCATACCCCATAGCTGCACTCAATGCCGCACTGTAAGAGCAAAAGAGACAGAGCGAATCTTTGGCATTCTTTGTGAGCACAGACGGCAGCAGAGAACTTGAGCACTGCACGGAAGTTCCGGATTCACAGCGCCCCACGGCATAAAACTTACTCTGCGGGCTATCAAAGTTCCCAAAAAGGACAAGGGGACAACGAAAGGAGAAGCCTTTTCAGTGCGAGCTGTTGCCTGAAATTCTTGCACAGGAAAAGTGTTAATTCATTTGCTTTGCCTTTGCTGTTTGTTTTGTTTTTTTTTTTTTTATTATTTTGCATCTTTCTCTTTTTTCTCGACTTGATCTTTTTTTTTTTTTTCTTTTCTGTTTTTCTAGCCATAATTTTATTTTATTCATTTGGATTTCGCTGAATTAAAAAGTTGGCATACAAATTAAGTAGAGAGACGAGGTTAACAAATTATACAAGAGTTGCAAGAGCAAGTAAGTTTCTTGACAAGGAATATTAAAACAACTTCAAATTATTATTATTTTTTTTTTTTACTGTGTACTTCAAATATTTAAATATAAAATATTAACAATTTTCAACAAGTTTTTAATGAGATTTTTCTTGTGAATTATGCAAACTAAAGCATACACAAATATTACGATAATTTCAAAAAAATAAATAAATAAATAAATAATTTTTAAAATTAAGATACGCTTGCAAATATATTAAAATATATTTGAATCAATGAGTTCATCGATCTTAAATAAAATCAATACTTACATATAAATAATTTCGTTTTTTTACCATTCAAAAAATATATTTAAATGAAAATGTTGAGATATTTTATTTTCAAGCAAAATATATTATATAAAGAATTTTCATATGTAACTCATGTTGCTCTGTCATAAATCACATGACACTCTACATGCTACGCTGATTCTGAAATGATAAAAAAAAAAAAAATGCAAGAAAAATTAAAATCTATTTTATTTATCAAATTGTAAAACTTTAAATTTACCTTGAATTTTAGTTTTAATTTTTCTATTCATCTTTTCATGATAGTCAGCGTAGCATGTAGAGTGTCATGTGATTTATGACAGAGCAACATGAGTTACATATGAAAATTCTTTATATAATATATTTTGCTTGAAAATAAAATATCTCAACATTTTCATTTAAATATTTTTTTTGAATGGTAAAAAAATCGAAAACATTTATATGTAAGTATTGATTTTATTTCAGATCGATGAACTCATTGAATCAAATATATTTTAATATATTTGCAAGCGTATCTTAATTTTAAAAATTATTTATTTATTTATTTATTTTTTTGAAATTATAGAAATATTTGTGTTTGCTTTAGTTTGCATAATTCACAAGAAAAATCTCATTAAAAACTTGTTGAAAATTGTTAATATTTTATATTTAAATATTTGAAGTACACAGTAAAAAAAAAAAAATAATAATAATTTGAAGTTGTTTTAATATTCCTTGTCAAGAAACTTACTTGCTCTTGCAACTCTTGTATAATTTGTTAACCTCGTCTCTCTACTTAATTTGTATGCCAACTTTTTAATTCAGCGAAATCCAAATGAATAAAATAAAATTATGGCTAGAAAAACAGAAAAGAAAAAAAAAAAAAAGATCAAGTCAAGAAAAAAGAGAAAGATGCAAAATAATAAAAAAAAAAAAAAACAAAACAAACAGCAAAGGCAAAGCAAATGAATTAACACTTTTCCTGTGCAAGAATTTCAGGCAACAGCTCGCACTGAAAAGGCTTCTCCTTTCGTTGTCCCCTTGTCCTTTTTGGGAACTTTGATAGCCCGCAGAGTAAGTTTTATGCCGTGGGGCGCTGTGAATCCGGAACTTCCGTGCAGTGCTCAAGTTCTCTGCTGCCGTCTGTGCTCACAAAGAATGCCAAAGATTCGCTCTGTCTCTTTTGCTCTTACAGTGCGGCATTGAGTGCAGCTATGGGGTATGAATGTTAGAGCGATGCAAGACGCGTGAGGTAAGTGGCAAGGGACAAAAGCTTGCAAATATACAAAATTTGTATTGTTTTTCTTTATATATATATGTATGTGTGTGTATGTGTGTGTGTGTGTGTGTGTGTGTGTGTGTGTCTGTGTGTGTTTTGAGTGTGTGTTTGTTATTGTTTTTGTTGTTGCTGCTGCTGTTGGTGCTTTGTTGTTCTGGCGCGCCAAAGAGCAAACACAGTGAGCGCAAAAACCGCAGCCACTAAATGCATTAAAAGCCAGCTCTATGAAATGGAGGCGTTGAAAATTGTGGCTATGTGTGTTGAAGCGAGAGATACAGACTGTGTGTGTGTGTGTGTATGCTGCCCTCTTGTGTTTGGCTGCGGTAATATTGTAACGGCTTTTGTGTTACGCAGCCAAGTTTCAAGTTTGGCATTGTTTTCCTGCACGGATATCCTTAATGAGTGAAAACTGGGCTAAGGCTTTTGCTAGCTTAAGTCACAGCCAGCAGCGGTAGTAGCAAACCATCATAATTATCCCCGCTTGCACCACCCGGCAATGTTCTTTGCGATGCCAACATAACAACTTCCACTGCTAACACAACTGACAGAAACATACACGCACACTCGACACTCAACACTCAACGATGATGATGATGATGTTGATGTTGATGTTGATGATAATAATGATGATGGCAACGTCCAGAGTGGACGCGCCTCCCTTGGAACATACTTGAGTTGGGACACAGTGCTGCACAGCAGCTTATCTGACCACATGCGCACATAAATCTTATTGCATAAGGTGGTGGCAAACTTTGCTTTTGCTCCCCAATGTTACGCCCCAAACCTTCTGTTACGCTTGTGTAATTATCATTGTGATCACTTTTCAACAGTGCGAAAAACTTTTGTATTAAAAGTAAACTTATGACAGAGAACGCAATACGTTGACTTCAAGTCGTTGTGTTTGCTTTTGCCATAGAATAACTTTACACTGGACAAATATACTTGTAATGCACACACACATACACACACATACACACATACATACAGAAAAGGCACACATACATACATATGATGATAGTAACCATTGTCAAGTATAATTTATCATTCAGTCAACGTCCTTCGATTGCAGTTTATCATCCAACCCCCAACAGTTCAACATTGCCCTCCGCCCCTCGAACATTGCCACTGTTCTCGTCAACCTTGTCTAGAACTTATATTACTGGGTCGACTACTGTAATTTTTCTCTATCTTGTCGCTATTCATTCTCTACACCTTCTTCTCTTCACTTTCTTCATTTTATCTTCATACTCTTGTTGCTAGAGGAAAGCAAAAGCTACATTGGGAGCTGAAAAGTGAATGGAAAATCAGTTCCTGACCTCAGGTTGTTATTTTTCTTGCAAGGATTTTAAAGCCGTTGCAAAGGCGATAAATGCAAAAAGGAAACGATGTGCTGCGACGAGAGAGCAAAAGAGAGAGAGAGAGAGTGAGAGAAGGAGAGAGAATATAAAGAGAATAGAGCTTCGGTAAAATAGCAATTAACGTATTGGATTTGAAGTCTCTACCTGCAATAATCGGAAATAATTGAAGAAAGCAAATAAAAAAAGAAAAAGAAAAAGAAAAAATTAAAAACAGAGACAGAGAGAGAGAGAGAGAGGGGGAGAATAGCAACAGCAGCAAAAGAAAAACCTCAATGCATAGTAGTCCATGGGGCTTTCTGAAGGATGTTTATACGTGCAATTTGTAACGTTTTAATTGTTGTTTATGTAGCTGCAGGCCAAGACGGGAGGAAAACCTGATTAACTACTCGAACTACCGGAGGGAGGGAAATGAAGAATAAACTGTATTGCTGGATCGATGGATTGGTTAAGATTGCAACCACAGCTCCCACAGTACCCACAGTACCCACGGCACCCATAGCACCGACAGAAGCAGCTCAATTTCATTGTATAGATTGCTTGGCAATAGCATAATGTAATGTGCATTGGTTTTCAATTAACTGGGCCAATGATGTGGTCAATTTCACTGCAACGCTTCAACTAATGAATAAGCGTTTCATGTGATAAGCTTTTGAAAATTTTGATATAAATTTAAAATAAATTAATGTCGGAGTTTCTCTGGTTTTATAAATAAATTATAGATATATATATTACATATAATAATATTTCTTAGTTATTGTTTATATTTATTTGCATTAATGTTGGAAAAAATTAAAAAAAAATTGCATAAAAAAAAAAAATTTTATATTTTTTTAATTTGTTTACGGAACAATAAAATTTATAAAAATCGTTCAATATTGTTTTTTTCTTTTTGTAATTTATGAATTTTATAATTATAATTTATCAGTAAAAAATATATATATGTTATATATTTTATTTAATTTTAAAAATTTGAATATTTTATTTAAAGCATTAGAATTATTATTTTTTTTTTAACATTACATTTCGTTTAATTATTAAATTTTTATTTGTAAAAATTATGATAGAAATTAATAAAAAAAAATATTCGTCTTTTTTTTTTTAATAATTTTTTTTATGCCAAAAAAAATATTTTAATTTTTTTTTTTACAATTTTTCAAAATTATATTTTGAAAATTTTTATAAAAATTAAAAAAAAAAATTTTTTTTCTTATATTTATATATATTATTTTTATAATCTATAAAATGTACTTCACGATGTTGATCCTTGATATATGTTTCGGTATTTAAAGCAACGATAGCGCTGGCATTTAACGGTTTTTTCGCATATTTGAAATTCCACTCGTTACTTTTGGAAAACTCTCTTAATAAACTCTCAGGTTTTGTAATGCTCTCAGCAAATTGTGTCAGCAAAATAAAGTAACGGAATTTATAAAACTCCGAAAAGTAATACTCTCTTTTTGGCCGAAGCTCTCGCTCTCTATCTCTCTCTCTCTCTGTCTCTCTATAGAGTGCGGCGCAGACTCAACATTTTAGCCGGTAGAATTCAGCAACAAATGTTGTTTATGCTTTTGGAGTTGATAATAAACAACAAACGTGGCAGATATTATTTTAATGCTAATCTGATAACTTAGTTATTATATTAATACATGGAAATTTTTGCTAAAAATACAAATTAATAAATATTCAATAAAATTTGTTAATAAAAATAAAAAAAAAAATAATTTTTTTTATTATTTAAATTAAAAATTTAGAGCATGAATTTTTATAGTAAAATAATAATTTAGATTTGAGTATTACTTGAATATATTGTACAGTTAGTTGTTGACAGGAAAGAAACAGCTGATTTGTGTGTGCGCTTCCTGCAGGAATTTCGTTACTGAGTATTCCGAATATTTGCGCACGCGAAGCGATTGTTTAGTCGAAAACGAAGTTTTGCCGACCGAACGCAGAGACAACAAGCCAACAAGCCGATGTCATGTAATGAGAAACTCACCACAATTATTTTTTTGTTGTTGTTGTTGCAGACAGCTGGGGTAGTGAATATAACGGTATCTAAGACGGTCTGTTGGCGGTCGGCTCGAACTTGGACTGTTTGCATTTGGCGTTCAGTTGAGTTTTGGTTACTGCCGCCAACGGTTAACAAAAATTTATAAGTGTTACGCGTGTTCTTACATTTTCAAATTTGCCACACTTGCCACACAGCGGCCGCTGCGTGTGTGTGCCTCAATAAAAAAAAAATATATAAACAAACATTTTACATGTAAAAAAAAAACACAAAAAAAAAACAAATAAAATCAAAATTTCGGTGCGGTTCGTGATTTTACTTCCTTTTTTTTTTTTTTGCTAGGAAATATTTTGCAATAGAAAAAGAAAATTTTGATAAATTGTATTGGCAGAAAAATGCCAAGCGTTAGGTGCAGCCACCAGGTGGCAAGAAGAACAAGATTTTGCTGGCTAAATGCAAAAAATGAAAAAATTAACGCAAATCGAAATCTAAACCAAAACCGAAAGGAAAGCATTTAAGGAAAGTGACCGCATTAGTAACTTGCGATTATTTGTTTTGGCCATTGCAACATGTGTGTGCATATATATCTATCTCTCTCTCTCGCTGTGTATGTGTGTGTGTGAGAGACTTGCCAAAGTGAATATTTCTATAAAATGCTGAGCATATTGTAAAGCCGGGCAAAACAAAGCTCAAGCCAAGGCAAAGAGTTACAGCAGAAAACTTGCAATCAAATACGAATAGGAAAACGTATATTAAAAAATCTTACAGAGCCTCACAAATACACAGTGAGACTTTAGTTGACTGTGTGCGTTTGTCTGTGTGTGTGTGTGTGTGAGAGTGTATGGTGTAAGCAAATAAATGCTTTTGCAACGCTTTTTTAGCCATTTTATCTCAAGTCGAAAAAACTGTAAAATGGATTTACGTTTCATATTCATCGTTTTTCTGCTGAAGTGGACGTATGCACAAGGTAAGTTTCATGTTTTTTCAAGCTCTTTTTACTTTTATATTACACATACATTACATATATACATACATATATATGAATATACAGTATATACCTATGCAAGTATTATGCTTGAGCATTCTGTTTGTGCAGCTGACGTTGAAGTGATGTTTCTTGCATTTGTTCAAGTGTCTTGACACCGCACGCGTTGCATATACATGTGCCATAGAAAATGGTTTAGAATCCAATGTAATATGAGTATTTATTATATACTATTCCACAGCATTATATCTATGTGTGTGTGTGCGTGTGTGGCACAGTAATGAGATGCATTTAGCTGAGGCAACAGAGCGACTGACCTAAAGTATGTGTTTGCCTCAAATGCTACTCGTATTTGTTGCACAAACTTTTCCAAATAGAAAACTTTTTCAATGCAAAATGCAAATATTTTTTTTCTTCTTCTTCTGCTTTACATTTTTTTTTTTTTTTTTATTTTTATTGATGTTGAATGCAAAATGCAAAAATATTTTTGATGAATGTTGTAAGCTGTTGCCAAGTAATAAATCCGCTCAAAATGCACTCGAAAATATTGCCAACAACTGTTTCAAGAATTTTATATAAATATGCAAATATATTTTCAATTATTTATTTTTATTTATATTTTTTTTTCTCATTTATAATATTTATTTATTTTAATTTCTTTACGCTTTAATTAATTTCTAATATTTACAAAAAAGGAAAAAAAAAATTTATATAAATTATTAATTGATATTTTTAAAAATATTTGATTTTTTTCAAGATTTTTTTTTTATTTTGTCTAAAAATTTGCCTTTAAAAATACATTTTGTAATTTTTTTAATTAATTTTTTTTTCTCATTTATAATATTTATTTATTTTAATTTCTTTAAGCTTTAATTAATTTTTAATATTTACAAAAAAGAAAAAAAAAATTTTATAAAAATTATTAATTGATATTTTTAAAAATTTTTGATTTTTTCATAAATTTATATTTTTTTTTCAAAATTTTCTTTTTTATTTTGTCTAAAAATTTGCCTTTAAAAATACATTTTATATATTAATATTGAAATAATTTATACGATTTACATATATAAATTATATATATTTATGATAGAAATTATTAAATAATTCTTAGTATTAGTTAATTTAGTTGAAGAAGTTATTGGCTAATGTATTGATTAACTGACACGTTTTGTGCTTGAAAAATATTTCATAGTTAAGTTTCACTTAACTTTCATTTAGTTTCGCTTAAATAAACTTATTTGCTTCGTTTTCATATACGAAAACTTTTCTTTTCTTTGCTCAGCCACAAAACAATTTCCGCACTGAGTTTTATTCTCGCCTTCTGCCTTTAGCCTTCTGCGTTTTTCTTCTACTTCTTTTTTGGTTTTTCTCTCAATGTTCTCCCTAGTCGCTGCCTAACAACCCAAACAAATTAGGCACACACAAAAATAAAAAAAAATAAAAATTTGGAAAGTAAGAATGAGTGAGAAAGAGAGAGAGAGAGTGAGAGAAAGAAAGAAGCAGCAACAGCAGCAGCAGTGAAACAAGCAACCAGCCAGAGTTAGACCCTGAGGGCAAACCAAATTATGAATGAGTTCTTCTTGTAGTTCTTCTACATCTCTCTTTGCTCTCTCTGTCTCTTTCTCTATGTCTCCTCCTTTCTATATGTTACTGTCGCTTGTATTTATCTCATTTTATTTCTTGTTGCCGTTATCGTTGTTGTTGTTGTTGTTTTTTCTTTGGACTGTTGCATAAAATATGCGCATTTAATAAGCCCCAAAATGAATGTTGAATGTTGAATTTTGCTGTTGCTGTTGCTATTGCTGAAAACAATATGAGAGGCATGCAAATATGAGCTCGACCCTCGAAAATGTAGCCATGCGAGCAGCGGAACTGAAACGACATAAAACAAAAGCGTTTTACCGCGCTATATTACAAAAGATACAACATATCATATAATGAATATATATATACATACATATATATATATATATATATATATATATAAAATATCTGTATATATTGCATTTTGAGGGCAAGCAACATTTTTGTTGTTTGCCCTTGGCGGTTGCTCAATTTACTTGTTCAGTAAAAGTATTTTTTTTTTATCTTATTTAAGGGCGTATTTTTTTTTGTATTATTATTATACTGTAGTTTGATGCATGTAAACGAATTCAATTGAATAATATCCTGTCATTTTGTTTGGTTGCTGGTTTGCTTCCTCGACTCGTTTGCCATGTCAAAATTTGTTTTTTATCAGCGCACGAAAAATCCGCCATGAATAGCAGTAAATAAATAAATCCAAGTGAAAACGAAAAACGAACAGCAGACACTCACACACACACACACACACGCAGACAGGCGCATATATGCTGAAATATATATGTATATATAGAGATATATGTATGTATGTACAACTTGCAAGCGAACGCTGAGAAGTATGCAATAAATTTTTGCTGGCTTGCATTGGAAAATTTATTGGCATTTTAGTGGCAGCAGCTCGCACGGATTGTTGTATATGTATGTGTGTAAAATCAAATAAAACAAATTAAATACTTTTTATTTTTATTTATTTTTTTTTTGGGCAACTTTTTGATCTTGGAAAGTTATACACTATATATTACAACGCATATGTATAGATCGCTGCTAAAATTGATAAAAAAAAAACTATAGAATATATTTAACATTAAATCGATTAAAGTTGGCAATATATATATTATATATATATATTCTAGACATTGTTAGCTTACAAATTGCTCATGATATTCTTTAGTATTTTCCTGGTGTTCTTTGCGTGGAAACTTTTGCCTTTTGGCTCGACGACTTAAGCTTAATTTATAAATTATTCATTTGGCACAGGAGTAACCATTGGGCCAATTATTATTTTCATTGCATGCTGAACTCTGAACTCAGCTGACTTTTGGTTAAGTTCAGTTCAGTTTCTTGTTTTGCTTATTGCTTATTGTCTGTCCTATAGGCAGCCACGAAAATGTAGGCTAAGGCGAAAGCAATGCAAACAAAATACACAGACAACACACAGCACACATACGACTCGTTGGCCCACGAAATTAATTTCTATATGTATGTGTATGTGTGTCTGTAAGTGCGTGTGCGTCTATATTTATATTTTGTTGTTGTTCCTGTTGCTGTTGCTGTTGCTGTTGCTATTGTTGTTGCTTTTGTTGTCTTGTGCCTTGCGGCCAAAAGCGTCGGGCATAAATTTATTTGGCAAAAACTTTCGCAGACCGGAATATTAATGAGTATTTAACCTAAATTGTTGCCTTTGATAAGTGGCATGAAATGTTGCCCGCCGGTATCAATGTGCTCCAGACAGCTATCTGCTATCTCTTTCTACTGCACGATTTTCCGTTATACTATATGTTAACATGGGTTCTACGTGTGTGTGTGTGTGTGTATGTGTGTCTGTGTGTGCGTGTGCTCTATGTTGCGTTAAATTACTTTAAAAATACCAACAAAAAAAAAAAAGGGTTAAAAATTATTTTATATGGCAAAATTGCGAGGAGACGAAACGTAACGGAATGAGACAAGACAAGACAAGCTACAGTTTGTCTGCCTTTAAGATCTGGCCCACAAAAAAAAAAAAGGGTTTAGGCCTTTGCCAAATAATTCCAAAGATATTTTTACCTCATGCTCTTTTCCGTGTTTCTTTCTTGTTGTTGTTGTGCTACGCCTTATGCAAGTAATTTCAGTAATAAGCTTCACAGAATATTATTATATGCTAGAGTTACGTGTTTTTTATTTTCCTTTGTTCACTTCACTTAATTGAGACTTAATATGAAATTAGTAAATTTTGATATGAAAGTGAAAGGTTATTTAACCGTTAAATAACTTGGCAAATACTTTTCTAAGCCAGACATAAAATTATTTATTTATTTTTTTTTTGCGAAAATTATAAAATGAAAAATTTCTAGAAAACTATTAGAAATTATTTGGTAGAAAATTGTAAAAGAAAATTAATTATAAAAAATAAAATTTATTTTTTTTTGCAAAATTATAAAATGAAAAATTTCTAGA
Source organism: Zaprionus obscuricornis (assembly GCA_037044475.1). Classification (NCBI taxonomy): domain Eukaryota; kingdom Metazoa; phylum Arthropoda; class Insecta; order Diptera; family Drosophilidae; genus Zaprionus; species Zaprionus obscuricornis. The sequence continues at coordinate 695 of JBAMBR010002453.1, read as the reverse complement.
GAATTATTAGAGAAAATTGTAAAAGAAAATGCATTATAAAAAATAAAATTTATTTATTTTTTTTTTTGCAAAATTATAAAATTTAAAATTTCTAGAAAATTATTAGAAATTATTTTGTAGAAAATTGTAAAAGAAAATGAATTATAAAAAATAAAATTTATTTATTTTTTTGCAAAATTATAAAATGAAAAATTTCTAGAGAATTATTAGAAATTATTTGGTAGAAAATTGTAAAAAAAATGAATTATAAAAAATAAAATTTATTTTTTTATTTTTTTTGCAAAATTATAAAATTTAAAATTTCTAGAGAATTATTAGAAATTATTTTGTAGAAAATTGTAAAAAAATGAATTATAAAAAATAAAATTTATTTTTTTTTGCAAAATTATAAAATGAAAAATTTCTAGAAAATTATTAGAAATTATTTGGTAGAAAATTCTAAAAGAAAATGAATTATAAAAAAAAATTTATTTTTTTTTTGCAAAATTATAAAATGAAAAATTTCTAGAAAATTTTTAGAATTTATTTTGTAGAAAATTGTAAAAAAAAAATGAATTATAAAAAATAAAATTTATTTTTTTTTGCAAAATTATAAAATGAAAAATTTTTAGAAAATTATTAGAATTTATTTTGTAGAAAATTGTAAAAGAAAATGAATTATAAAAAATAAAATTTATTTTTTCTTTTTTTTTGCA
>JBAMBR010002450.1:0-16250 GCA_037044475.1 Zaprionus obscuricornis | reverse complement strand
AAAAAGGCAAGTTGTTTGGCAGGGGCAATCTACTGTAAGCAGAGATGTACATACATACATCCATACATACATACGTATATGCTACTGGTAAACGCAACTTTCTTAGATAATGAGTTGTGAAATAGTTATCGATAACGATAACAATATCTATAGTTTCAATCGTAATAGATAGATAAAATAAATATTCAATTTCAATGAGTCGCAAGTCGCTAAATAATTATGTTATCGATATTATATAAATCGATAACACATCACATATTGATATTTATCGATAGCATTATATTATATTTTATATTGAAAGCATTTTCTTGCTATCGATATGCCATCAAACGATAAAATATCACATATCGATAATTATCGATAACGTAATAATATTATATTTTATATTTTTTTTTATTAAAAACTTTACTTCATTTTGTAAAACTTATCAGTTTGACAAGCACTTTTGCCCATTGTCGCATTTGTTACAAGTTCCTGTCCATATGCACGTTCATGTGCAGCGTCCATATCCATATGCGCATTGCGTGCTGCGTGTGAACTTGATGGATGCACTGCCTCCGCCTGCTTGCTTGCTGCATTTCGCACCACACGCAGCCGCCGGGCACTTTGCTGGAATTAAAATGCATACTCAAATTCATATTTACATTCACATTCACAATTCGCATTCACAATTCGCATTCACATTCACAATGCACAATTCTGCAATTCAAAAATATGCGGCTGGCAGTCACAAGCCACAAGTTGCTATCTTTCCCCCTCTCTCCCTCTCGCTCTCTCTCCTCTTTACTGCTGTCTCTGTCTCTCTCTCTGTTGAGTTACTTTGACTTTGAGTCGATGTCAAAAGTCAGTATCATATAATTTGGAAGGCGAATTTTGATTTTTATATCTGTGTGTGATAAAATGTTTAAATATCTCTAAAAATAATATAAAGATCGGAAATCAGGAGAATTTTCAATTGAAATTATTTACTCAGATCTGTCATTTGGCAATAAATCCTAAATATATATAAAATATATCAAGAAATTGAAAAATAAATTGATATTAAAAATCGATTAAAAAAGTAATTGTAATATAATTAAAAATGTAAATTAAATAAAAAAAAAAATATATATATATATAAGAAAAATATATATATAAAAAAATATAATAAAAAATATTTGTATAAAATAAATAAAATATTTATATAAAATAAAAAAATATTTATATTAAATAAAAAATATTTATATAAAATGAATAAAATATTTATATAAAATAAATAAAATATTTATATAAAATAAATAAAATATTTTTATAAAATAAATAAAATATTTATATAAAATGAATAAAATATTTATATAAAATAAATAAAATATTTATATAAAATAAATAAAATATTTATATAAAATAATTTTTACAAAAAAAAAAAAAATATTTATACAAAAATAATTTGAAAATATCAGTATTTTATTTTGTTTATTTTTTATTATTATTATTATTATTATTTATTATATTCTTGCATAATATTTGGAATACAAAAAATATATATATATATACTTATCTTATTTTATTTGATATATGTAGCTACTGCAGCCGCTGTTCCACTTCTTATCCCTTCTGCCATATACTAAGCATCTTCTTATATTAGATTGATAAAAAAAAAAAAAATATTGATTTCTTTATATAATAAATAGTATTTTTTGTTGTAGTTGTTGTTGTTGTTGTTATTGCTCGCACATGTTCTAGAGTATGTTTGTGTTTATATGTATGTATGTGTGTGTGTGTGTGTGTGTTTGCTATGTGCCCAGCAAGGACTCAATGCTGAAGGAGGAAGTGGAATTGTATTGCGGCTTTTGTTGCAGCGCAGGCTTTGCAATTGCAGCTAGCGCTGTAGGCAACACAGGCAGCTCCAATGGCTCCAGTTTTATCACAGCGCTACCATCGCCATCACCATTACCATCACCATCGCCATCAACATCGCCATCGCAACTGTCGTCCTGGCAACTTCTTTGGTTAGTCAGCGGCGTCATTGTGGCATACATGGAGCTATGCGAATGCGAATTATCTAAACTGTCGCTGCAGACGCCAACAACATCAATAGGCAGCTCATCGTCAACTTCATCAGCTTGCTGCTGTTGCTGCTGCAATTGTTCCAGCTCCACATAGTCAGCATCATCCTTATGTCCAGCTAAATAATCGCTGCGCAATTGCTCCATATTCACTGAGAGTCCTTTTAGCCGCAACTTACGCGCCTGCCGCTCAACGGCCTTGGCAATACGCTTGCCACGCTGTGCGCTATATTCAACATTTGATGATATTGATATGAGTTTATATGTAGAGTAATCATTAAAGCTTAGTTTAAGATCGATTATTTACCGCTCTCGAGCTTGCAGCTCGGTTAATGGAATTGGGGCACCGCTGCAGCTTTGCGGTTGAGCATTATGTGCCGGTCGTCCCGGTCCTTTTTTCGTATGCTCCTTTTTGCGCCATTTGGCACGACGATTCTGAAACCAAACCTGTAATTTGATCAATCTATAAGTTATCTGTTATCGATAGGAATTAAATTATATATTTCAATAACAATACTCCTGTTCATTAATCGATAAATCATTATTAATCGATTGCTAAGTTAATGCATTCTGTTAATAATCTTTTATTTATCATAATAATAATATTAACTATAAGAAAATATTAAACTCTTAAGTTATCGATTAAATTATCGATTAATTATATTTCAAGCAACTGTGATTCGTATACAAACTTACTCTAAATTGATGAAATAAACCGATTAATCGATAATATATCGATTACATACATATGCCATCAATTATTTTGCACTTTGTTAAAAAAAAATCGATATTTAGCAATTATGCGCATTATAAAAATATCGATTAAGAATCGAATTGACTTTTTAATCGTTAAATTATCGGTTTGAAATCATAAACACCTGAATAGATAAACAAAGTAAAGAACAAATGTGTTCTTCAATGTAATCGTACTGCTAATCAATTAATCGATAATATATTGATTAACGCGATTAACTGATTATAATCTTTAAGTTGAGAGGCATTGAAACAAAAATAATAATAAATTAGAAATGAATCAATATCGATTACTAATATAATGATTATTTAATTATTTTTTTTTTTGCTTAATTATAGAATTGTTATTTTTTATCGATATTAATCGATTAAAATCTTTCTTGTCTAAAATATTGTATAATATCAGAATTTATTGTATTTTTTGTTTTTTTTTTGTCTTCAAATACTTATAAAAAATTTATGAATTTATGAACTGGTTTTGTACTGAACAAAACAAAACAAAACATAACAGAACTGAGCAAAAGTGAACAAAATTGTGCAGAAGTGAGCATAAGTGAAGCATTTGGTTGAAGCTTCAAAGTTGAATGAGTGAAACTAATAATAATAATTATAATATCGTTATCATCAGTTAAATATGATTGACGTGGCGCTGTATGCTCATCATCTTCTCACTCTACACACCTCACTCTTACACAGTCTGTGCTGTGAGTATACTTACACATGTGCATATATATTAATTTTTTGTGTCTTTTGTTGTTTTTTTTTTGTATTTTTTATGCACTCGTTATTCGTTATGGGGTTAGAGGGAATGCGACTGCGATTGAGACTGAGAATTGTTTGGTCGTAAACAAAATGGCGTCTCTAATTGTGGGGCAGTTTGCTGAGCGAGTCAAGCGCAACGCATTTCGCGTGGGTGTTTACAATATTACTATATGCATGTGTCTGTGTGTGTGTGTGTGTAGTGTGTGTAGTGTGTCACTTCAATTTAAAGTCATTTGCATGCATTGTGCATTTTTTTTTTTTAATGTGCAGCAAATTGTTTTTTAGTAGCTGCATGCGATGCTCTCAATGTCTGCGCTTTAACGAGCGACCAAAGCTGAACTCCAACAACCCCTCGGCACCTCTATCCCTCTACCCGACGTCCAACATCCCCATCCCCATTCCCATCCCCATCGCCATTCTCAGCCAATGCAATACACAGTCTACTCAATCAGCTGGCTTACCTGTCTGTCTGTCTGTCTCTCTGTCTGTATGTCTGTATATCTGCATGTCTGCTTGTCCCACAGTCGTGCTGCTGCTACTGCTGTTGCTGTCTTGTCTCACGTCTGCTCTCGTCTCATGTCTCTCGTTTGCATTGACAAATTGATATGTCATGTCAAGAAACAATTTCGGGCGAAACGCAGACGAATGTCTCAGACCCAGACCCAGACCCAGTCCCATGCCCAGACTCGAATCCAGGCACAGACCCAAAGTCATATACTCAAACTACAGATCCAAGCCCAGAAATACTAAGACAGATACAAGGCAAATACAGAGAGAAAGCGAGAGAGAGAGAGGGAGAGAGTTGAGAATCAAGAGTCTAAAGTCAAAATGCTGTGACAGAGATAGAGAAAGAGTTGCAAAAAGAGAAAGAGACAGAGACGACGACGACGACGACGAAGACGATAATCACACGCCTGACATGCAACATACATATAGCAAATGTAACTTTTGCCCAAGGGGAGTTGAGATCGCGGGGTAGTCATGGGTTTGGGAGCATGGATGCAATTGAATCATTACAACAACAAGCGACACGAATAGCAATTGCAAATGGAATAAAATGAATTATAATGAATAAAAATAGTCAGGTAATTGGTTTTATTGAGTAATTGAGTTGCAGTATGCCGTCAAATTGTTTTACAATGGACACGCAAATGTTGCCAGAGACATTTGCTACTTGCAATGGCAATGTGCGATAACGATATCAATGCACAATAATCAAATGCATATCGATGCAAAAATCTCAGCACATTCGCCACCTCATCAATCTTCCTTAACAATCCCTTAATTCAACTATTTTTCGATTACATTATTGAAAACAATTAAAAAATGTTAATCGAAATGTGTTATCGATAACAACTGTTTTCGGAAATATGTTTAGAAAAAAAGTGTGTAAGTTTTTGCAGTATTGAGAAGCAAATTTCTGTAATCAAACTCAATAAATATCGATATTGTTATCGATAACAAGTGTAATAAGTCTATAAATATCGATATTGTTATCGATAGCAAATGTAATAACAATCAATAATTATTGTAGAATTTACTATTATAGATGTTCCAATCATTTTAAGCACATTTCCATAACTATAATCGATAATTATCGTACACAAGTTATCGATAACAATTATTGTACACGTATAATCACTTAATTATAGATTTGCATAATTTTACAATAATCTTACTCAAATTTCTATAATTATAATCGATAATTATCGCCTACATGATATCGATAACATAGACAATAAATTAATCAAATGATAAAAAAAAGTGAATGCAAGAAAACAAATTAAGCAAAATGTAATTATTTTCATATTCCATATCGATAACAATCGATAATTATCGATAGAGTGAACTGACAGCTGACAACTGTGGCAAGTCGACTAATGAACTTACCGCAATACGTCCCTCCTTCAGATCCAGTCGCATGGCGAGCGCCTCGCGCATAAACACATCCGGATAGTGACTGCTGAGAAAGGCGCGTTCAAGCTCCTCCAGTTGCCAGGTGTTGAAATTTGTGCGGCTACGTCGACGTTTTGCAGCGTCAGTTTCAATATCGGCATCAACATCAACATCGACATCGGCATCGGCATCGACATCGTCGTCAGCGTCAGCGTCAGCGTCAAAGTCAGCAGCAACAGCAGCAGGGGCAGCAATATTGGTAACAAAATTGGCAACTGCCGCTGCCGCTGTGCTGCATTCACTGGTCGTTTCATCATCGTGGGCGGAAGCGGAGGCGCAAACGGAATATGCTGCAAAAAGTCAATAAAGTCGAGTCGTTGGCATTAGTTGAATTCAAACTGTGGGACAAACTGCAAAAGCGCTGCTAAGCAGTTGCAGCTATACTTGCTCCAACAAGCGAGCATAATTAACTGACAAGCGGCTTGGAGTAACCAAATCAAGGTTTGAGGTTTCAGGACTGAGCAACTGTTCAACTGTACAATTCTACAACTGGCATCTGTTTTTTGTTGTCTGCTGCCTGCTGTCTACTGTCTGTTGTCTATTTTGTCTGTTCTGTCTGTCTAGCTGTTGTCCTATGTCTGTCCTCAGCCTTTGGTTTCGTTTACGCTCGCCTCGCATTATAATTGCAAACAATTAAAGTCTATTTATGCAAATTTCCAAGATATGCAAACGGCAACGGCAACAGCAACAGCAACAGTAACAGTAACAGCACAAACCGCACAGGAACAGGAACCATGCCACGCCCTGTGTAGCCACCTAATACCACACAGAACCTCATCAACTTCACCCGTAATACTCCCTTCAGTTAGTGTTACCAATTGCTCGGCCTTATTGCATTTGGCAATGTTTTTGGCACAGTGTCCTCAAAGGGTTTTGCATCAACTCTCAATTTAATTTTCATTGCTTATGGCAAGTAAGAGTAAAATAGATATTAATAGAGAAAACTCCTATGCCCGAATTTTCTTATGCACAGCAGAAGGTGTAGCATAGCTAATAAGCATCTGATATGTATATATATTCTCAATCAGCATCAACTGAAATCAGATTTAACCTCAAATTAGTCGCTTAATTTTAAAGTTATCTTCATAAAATTAGAAGCAGATCGGGCCGGACTACCATGTCTTACAACTGCCACAAAAACGAAATTTTGAGTCTTTATATGAAAAATTTGATTGTTTTTCGGATGGTAATGACCTACACATATCTGCCAGGTTTGGTACAAATCGTAACCCTATATCATATAGCTGACTCATTTGAGGTTAAATCTGATTTCAGTTGATGCTGATTGAGAATATATATACATATCAGATGCTTATTAGCTATGCTACACCTTCTGCTGTGCATAAGAAAATTCGGGCATAGGAGTTTTCTCTATTAATATCTATTTTACTCTTACTTGCCATAAGCAATGAAAATTAAATTGAGAGTTGATGCAAAACCCTTTGAGGACACTGTGCCAAAAACATTGCCAAATGCAATAAGGCCGAGCAATTGGTAACACTAACTGAAGGGAGTATTACGGTTGAAGTTGATGAGGTTCTGTGTGGTATTAGGTGGCTACACAGGGCGTGGCATGGTTCCTGTTCCTGTGCGGTTTGTGCTGTTACTGTTGCTGTTGCTGTTGCTGTTGCTGTTGCCGTTTGCATATCTTGGAAATTTGCATAAATAGACTTTAATTGTTTGCAATTATAATGCGAGGCGAGCGTAAACCGATTATAATTATAGAAATTTGAGTAAGATTATTGTAAAATTATGCAAATCTATAATTAAGTGATTATACGTGTACAATAATTGTTATCGATAACTTGTGTACGATAATTATCGATTATAGTTATGGGAATGTGCTTAAAATGATTGGAACATCTATAATAGTAAATTCTACAATAATTATTGATTGTTATTACATTTGCTATCGATAACAATATCGATATTTATAGACTTATTACACTTGTTATCGATAACAATATCGATATTTATTGAGTTTGATTACAGAAATTTGCTTCTCAATACTGCAAAAACTTACACACTTTTTTTCTAAACATATTTCCGAAAACAGTTGTTATCGATAACACATTTCGATTAACATTTTTTAATTGTTTTCAATAATGTAATCGAAAAATAGTTGAATTAAGGGATTGTTAAGGAAGATTGATGAGGTGGCGAATGTGCTGAGATTTTTGCATCGATATGCATTTGATTATTGTGCATTGATATCGTTATCGCACATTGCCATTGCAAGTAGCAAATGTCTCTGGCAACATTTGCGTGTCCATTGTAAAACAATTTGACGGCATACTGCAACTCAATTACTCAATAAAACCAATTACCTGACTATTTTTATTCATTATAATTCATTTTATTCCATTTGCAATTGCTATTCGTGTCGCTTGTTGTTGTAATGATTCAATTGCATCCATGCTCCCAAACCCATGACTACCCCGCGATCTCAACTCCCCTTGGGCAAAAGTTACATTTGCTATATGTATGTTGCATGTCAGGCGTGTGATTATCGTCTTCGTCGTCGTCGTCGTCGTCTCTGTCTCTTTCTCTTTTTGCAACTCTTTCTCTATCTCTGTCACAGCATTTTGACTTTAGACTCTTGATTCTCAACTCTCTCCCTCTCTCTCTTTCTCTCGCTTTCTCTCTGTATTTGCCTTGTATCTGTCTTAGTATTTCTGGGCTTGGATCTGTAGTTTGAGTATATGACTTTGGGTCTGTGCCTGGATTCGAGTCTGGGCATGGGACTGGGTCTGGGTCTGGGTCTGAGACATTCGTCTGCGTTTCGCCCGAAATTGTTTCTTGACATGACATATCAATTTGTCAATGCAAACGAGAGACATGAGACGAGAGCAGACGTGAGACAAGACAGCAACAGCAGTAGCAGCAGCACGACTGTGGGACAAGCAGACATGCAGATATACAGACATACAGACAGAGAGAGAGACAGACAGACAGGTAAGCCAGCTGATTGAGTAGACTGTGTATTGCATTGGCTGAGAATGGCGATGGGGATGGGAATGGGGATGGGGATGTTGGACGTCGGGTAGAGGGATAGAGGTGCCGAGGGGTTGTTGGAGTTCAGCTTTGGTCGCTCGTTAAAGCGCAGACATTGAGAGCATCGCATGCAGCTACTAAAAAACAATTTGCTGCACATTAAAAAAAAAAAATGCACAATGCATGCAAATGACTTTAAATTGAAGTGACACACTACACACACTACACACACACACACACACACACAGACACATGCATATAGTAATATTGTAAACACCCACGCGAAATGCGTTGCGCTTGACTCGCTCAGCAAACTGCCCCACAATTAGAGACGCCATTTTGTTTACGACCAAACAATTCTCAGTCTCAATCGCAGTCGCATTCCCTCTAACCCCATAACGAATAACGAGTGCATAAAAAATACAAAAAAAAAACAACAAAAGACACAAAAAATTAATATATATATACATACATCTGCACATGTGTAAGTATACTCACAGCACAGACTGTGTAAGAGTGAGGTGTGTAGAGTGAGAAGATGATGAGCATACAGCGCCACGTCAATCATATTTAACTGATGATAACGATATTATAATTATTATTATTAGTTTCACTCATTCAACTTTGAAGCTTCAACCAAATGCTTCACTTATGCTCACTTCTGCACAATTTTGTTCACTTTTGCTCAGTTCTGTTATGTTTTGATTTTGTTTTGTTCAGTACAAAACCAGTTCATAAATTCATAAATTTTATATAAGTATTTGAAGACAAAAAAAAAAAACAAAAAATTCAATAAATTCTGATATTATACAATATTTTAGACGAGAAATATTTTAATCGATTGATATCGATAAAAATAACAATTCTATAATTATGCACAAAAAAAAAAAAAAATTAAATAATCATTATATTAGTAATCGATATTGATTCATTTCTAATTTATTATTATTTTTGTTTCAATGCCTCTCAACTTAAAGATTATAATCAGTTAATCGCGTTAATCAATATATTATCGATTAATTGATTAGCAGTACGATTACATTGAAGAACACATTTGTTCTTTACTTTGTTTATCTATTCAGGTGTTTATGATTTCAAACCGATAATTTAACGATTAAAAAGTCAATTCGATTCTTAATCGATATTTTTATAATGCGCATAATTGCTAAATATCGATTTTTTTTTAACAAAGTGCAAAATAATTGATGGCATATGTATGTAATCGATATATTATCGATTAATCGGTTTATTTCATCAATTTAGAGTAAGTTTGTATACGAATCACAGTTGCTTGAAATATAATTAATCGATAATTTAATCGATAACTTAAGAGTTTAATATTTTCTTATAGTTAATATTATTATTATGATAAATAAAAGATTATTAACAGAATGCATTAACTTAGCAATCGATTAATAATGATTTATCGATTAATGAACAGGAGTATTGTTATTGAAATATATAATTTAATTCCTATCGATAACAGATAACTTATAGATTGATCAAATTACAGGTTTGGTTTCAGAATCGTCGTGCCAAATGGCGCAAAAAGGAGCATACGAAAAAAGGACCGGGACGACCGGCACATAATGCTCAACCGCAAAGCTGCAGCGGTGCCCCAATTCCATTAACCGAGCTGCAAGCTCGAGAGCGGTAAATAATCGATCTTAAACTAAGCTTTAATGATTACTCTACATATAAACTCATATCAATATCATCAAATGTTGAATATAGCGCACAGCGTGGCAAGCGTATTGCCAAGGCCGTTGAGCGGCAGGCGCGTAAGTTGCGGCTAAAAGGACTCTCAGTGAATATGGAGCAATTGCGCAGCGATTATTTAGCTGGACATAAGGATGATGCTGACTATGTGGAGCTGGAACAATTGCAGCAGCAACAGCAGCAAGCTGATGAAGTTGACGATGAGCTGCCTATTGATGTTGTTGGCGTCTGCAGCGACAGTTTAGATAATTCGCATTCGCATAGCTCCATGTATGCCACAATGACGCCGCTGACTAACCAAAGAAGTTGCCAGGACGACAGTTGCGATGGCGATGTTGATGGCGATGGTGATGGTAATGGTGATGGCGATGGTAGCGCTGTGATAAAACTGGAGCCATTGGAGCTGCCTGTGTTGCCTACAGCGCTAGCTGCAATTGCAAAGCCTGCGCTGCAACAAAAGCCGCAATACAATTCCACTTCCTCCTTCAGCATTGAGTCCTTGCTGGGCACATAGCAAACACACACACACACACACACATACATACATATAAACACAAACATACTCTAGAACATGTGCGAGCAATAACAACAACAACAACAACTACAACAAAAAATACTATTTATTATATAAAGAAATCAATATTTTTTTTTTTTTTTTTGTCAATCTAATATAAGAAGATGCTTAGTATATGGCAGAAGGGATAAGAAGTGGAACAGCGGCTGCAGTAGCTACATATATCAAATAAAATAAGATAAGTATATATATATATTTTTTGTATTCCAAATATTATGCAAGAATATAATAAATAATAATAATAATAATAATAATAATAATAATAATAAATAAACAAAATAAAATACTGATATTTTCAAATTATTTTTGTATAAATATTTTTTTTTTTGTAAAAATATTTTATTTATTTTATATAAATATTTTATTTATTTTTGTATAAATATTTTTTTTTTTTTGTAAAAATATTTTATTTATTTTATATAAATATTTTATTTATTTTATATAAATATTTTATTTATTTTATATAAATATTTTATTTATTTTATATAAATATTTTATTTATTTTATATAAATATTTTATTTATTTTATATAAATATTTTATTTATTTTATATAAATATTTTATTTATTTTATATAAATATTTTATTTATTTTATATAAATATTTTATTTATTTTATATAAATATTTTATTTATTTTATATAAATATTTTATTCATTTTATATAAATATTTTATTTATTTTATACAAATATTTTTTATTATATTTTTTTATATATATATTTTTCTTATATATATATATATTTTTTTTTTTATTTAATTTACATTTTTAATTATATTACAATTACTTTTTTATAAATTTTAATATCAATTTATTTTTCAATTTCTTGATATATTTTATATATATTTAGGATTTATTGCCAAATGACAGATCTGAGTAAATAATTTCAATTGAAAATTCTCCTGATTTCAGATCTTTATATTATTTTTAGATATATTTAAACATTTTATCACACACAGATATAAAGATCAAAATTCCCCTTCCAAATTATATGATACTGACTTTTGACATCGACTCAAAGTCAAAGTAACTCAACAGAGAGAGAGACAGAGACAGCAGTAAAGAGGAGAGAGAGCGAGAGGGAGAGAGGGGGAAAGATAGCAACTTGTGGCTTGTGACTGCCAGCCGCATATTTTTGAATTGCAGAATTGTGCATTGTGAATGTGAATGCGAATTGTGAATGCGAATTGTGAATGTGAATGTAAATATGAATTTGAGTATGCATTTTAATTCCAGCAAAGTGCCCGGCGGCTGCGTGTGGTGCGAAATGCAGCAAGCAAGCAGGCGGAGGCACTGCATCCATCAAGTTCACACGCAGCACGCAATGTGCATATGGATATGGACGCTGCACATGAACGTGCATATGGACAGGAACTTGTAACAAATGCGACAATGGGCAAAAGTGATTGTCAAACTGATAAGTTTTACAAAATGAAGTAAAGTTTTTAATAAAAAAAAAAAAAATATAATATTATTACGTTATCGATAATTATCGATATGTGATATTTGATATTTTATTGCTTGATGGCATATCGATAGCAAGAAAATGCTTTCAATATAAAATATAATATAATGCTATCGATAAATATCAATATGTGATGTGTTATCGATTTATATAATATCGATAACATCATTATTTGGCGACTTGCGACTCATTGAAATTGAATATTTATTTTATCTATCTATTACTATTGAAACTATAGATTTTGTTATCGTTATCGATAACTATTTCACAAATCATTATCTAAGAAAGTTGCGTTTACCAGTAGCATATACGTATGTATGTATGGATGTATGTATGTACATCTCTGCTTACAGTAGATTGCCCCTGCCAAACAACTTGCCTTTTTGCCGACCACGCCCCTTTTGCATCTTCAATATTAATGAGTGCAACGAGCACGAGTACAAGAAGGTGTTAAGGGCCACAAAAACCAAATACAACAATGAGTTTTCATGTTGTTGTTTTTTTTTTCACTTTGGCACTTTCAAATTTCGGCCATTGTGCCTTGACTGTATCTAAAAGATACAAGGCAGAGGCAGAGGCAGAGACAGAGGCACAGATACAGATACATATGCAGCTACAGATGCAAAGACTGTGTGCATCTACTTTCTGTTGAACGCATCATCAGGCAGCAAAAATAACAGAGGCAGAGGCTGTAGCTGTAGCTGTAGCTATAGCTGTGGCTGTGGCTGTGGCTGTGGCTGTGGCAGCAACATCATTGTCTGCGCTGCTCGACCTGCATAGCCGAAAGGCAATTTACAAAATGCAACGCGTCCATTGGGAACCGCGACTGAGAGACCTGAACCTGAAACATGGCAATGAGCAAACTAAACTGGGAGCTGTATGAGCTCTGTATGAGCAGCTAGGGTCGGAGGGCCACAAATGTAATACACACATCAGGCAAATAAATTAGAAGGCAACTCCTTCGGCAGAAGCGTCAGGAGAGTCGCGCCTCCGTCGGACAACTTGGCGGACAGACAGCCAACTGCTAAACCAAACTGAGAATCCCAAATGCCAAAGAGTGCCCAGAGCCAACAACAAGACGCAAAGGCAGACAATGAAAGAGTGAGAGAGTAAGTGTGCGTATATGTGTGTGTGAGAGAGAGTGATAGAAAGAGAAAGAGAGAGAGAGAGAGAGAGAGAGTAATGCCGACAATCCGTCATGCAGGTGTGAATGATTCATTAATTTCTCGCCTTCATACGAATTTTCAGTTAACATGCAAGCGGAACCAAAACGAGCCGCCGCTAAAAGAGTTACGCAGCCTGCAACGTTAACTGCAACAGCAACAGCGATGGTGACGGCGACGGCGTCAACGACGACGACGACTGCAACGCAAGGCAACGCAATACTTATGCCTGGCAGCCTCAAAAGTTTTGCCAGCACCAGTCACAAGTACGAATCGCACAGTTCCAGTTCCAGTTTCAACTTCAACTTCAACATCGGCTTTGGCTTTGGCTTTAGTTTTGGCTTTAGCTTTGGCTTTAGTTGCAGCTTCAGCTTAACGTCTTCATTACGCACGGCCTGCGTTTCCGCTTCACTCCGTTGGCTGCCAATTGCCTGTTGTAAGTTGGCCCGTTTGTGAATTTACCCCGTTGACTCTTTCTTGCCGCTTTGTCTCTTTTTGCCCTCATTGCCGTTTGCCGTTTGCCGTTTGCCGTTTGCCGTTTGCCTGTTGCCAATTTCGTTTTGCATTTTCAATTTCGTGGCATTTCCTTCATCAGCACCAACAGCAACAGCAGCAGCAGCGGGTGGGCTTCAGTCTCCTCTCTCTCTCTCTCTCTCTCTTTTAGCCCCATTGTCCGTCTCCTTCGCTACAGAGGATGTGATCTCAATTCTTATTCATAATCTGTATCATAGTCCACAATCTCAATGGCCTTGCACCGCTGTGCGTTAATTACCTGATGAGCCCAAGGATCAAATGCCAATTTACACCTTTTTCTATAGAATTCAATCAGTTTACGGCTCTTAATTGAGTTTTATATTCAATGACCTTTAATGGGCGGTTCCAGTATTTAATAATAGCATTCATGAATACACTCGTGAATACACTCACAATCACAATGATTAATGGTGTTTTTGTATAATCAAAAAGAATTTCTAGATTATTGAGTGCTGTGAATACACTTATGAATACACGAATGAATACACTCATGAATATACTCATGCATCACTCATAAAGATACTCATAAATATACTCATGAATATACTCATGAATCGCTTACTCATTGATATACTCATGAATAGACTCATGAATACACTCGTGAATACACTCACAATCATGATTAATGGTGTTTTTGTATAATCAAAAAGAATTTCTAGATTATTGAGTGCTCTGAATACACTCATGAATACACGAGTGAATACATTCATGAATATACTCATGAATACACTTACAATCATAATTAATGTTGTTTTTGTATAATCAAAAAGTATTTTTAGAATATACTCATGAATCACTAGTGAATATACTCATAAATATACTCATGAAGATACTCATAAATATACTCATAAATACACTCATGAATCGCTCATGAATATACTCATGAATATATTCATGAATATACTCATGAATATACTCATGAGTATATTCATGAATGTACTCATGAATGTATTCATGAATGTATCATGACTCAATAATCAGAAATCTTTTTGATTATACAAAAACATATCATGATTGTATTCACGAGTGTATTCATGAGTAGTATTCATAAGAATGAATATATTCATGAGATGTTTTGAGTATCTTTATGAGTACATGCATGAGTATATTCATGAGTGTATTCATTCATGTATTCATAAGTGTATTCACAGCACTCAATAATCTAGAAATTCTTTTTGATTATACAAAAACACCATTAATCATTGTGATTGTGAGTGTATTCACGAGTGTATTCATGAATGCTATTATTAAATACTGGAACCGCCCATTAAAGGTCATTGAATATAAAACTCAATTAAGAGCCGTAAACTGATTGAATTCTATAGAAAAAGGTGTAAATTGGCATTTGATCCTTGGGCTCATCAGGTAATTAACGCACAGCGGTGCAAGGCCATTGAGATTGTGGACTATGATACAGATTATGAATAAGAATTGAGATCACATCCTCTGTAGCGAAGGAGACGGACAATGGGGCTAGAGAGAGAGAGAGAGAGAGAGAGAGAGAGGAGACTGAAGCCCACCCGCTGCTGCTGCTGTTGCTGTTGGTGCTGACGAAGGAAATGCCACGAAATTGAAAATGCAAAACGAAATTGGCAACAGGCAAACGGCAAACGGCAAACGGCAATGAGGGCAAAAAGAGACAAAGCGGCAAGAAAGAGTCAACGGGGTAAATTCACAAACGTTCCAACTTACAACAGGCAATTGGCAGCCAACGGAGTGAAGCGGAAACGCAGGCCGTGCGTAATGAAGACGTTAAGCTGAAGCTGCAACTAAAGCCAAAGCTAAAGCCAAAACTAAAGCCAAAGCCAAAGCCGATGTTGAAGTTGAAGTTGAAACTGGAACTGGAACTGTGCGATTCGTACTTGTGACTGGTGCTGGCAAAACTTTTGAGGCTGCCAGGCATAAGTATTGCGTTGCCTTGCGTTGCAGTCGTCGTCGTCGTTGACGCCGTCGCCGTCACCATCGCTGTTGCTGTTGCAGTTAACGTTGCAGGCTGCGTAACTCTTTTAGCGGCGGCTCGTTTTGGTTCCGCTTGCATGTTAACTGAAAATTCGTATGAAGGCGAGAAATTAATGAATCATTCACACCTGCATGACGGATTGTCGGCATTACTCTCTCTCTCTCTCTCTCTCTCTCTCTCTCTCTCTCTCTGTCTCTCACTCTGTCTCTGTCTCTGTTGCTCGCTGGGAATTGGAAACGGCCAAGGGCCAAAGGGGGGCGCGGCGCTACTGACGCTTCTGCCGAAGGAGTTGCCTTCTAATTTATTTGCCTGATGTGTGTATTACATC
>JBAMBR010002449.1:0-10195 GCA_037044475.1 Zaprionus obscuricornis | reverse complement strand
ATTTAATGAGGTCTTAGTTTTAGCCATATAATAGACCTTTTTGTGTAATAAAACTTTTAAGTTTTTATGTCTGTCAAGCACGAAAAGATTTAAGTTGTTGAAAAAGTGGAAACTCTGAACTAGTTTTGGAAGGTTTTTTCATACAATTTCGTTGAGAATCGCACGTAAAACTTTTGATGTATGTATAATATATAAATCATCATCATCATCATCATCATCATCCGCTAGTAAGTTTTACTGACCTAACCCAATAAATTGTTTGTCGACTTTTATTTATTTTTTTTTGTATATATCTATATAAAATGTTTAGTTTATATACTAAGTTATATTATGTAAATTTTGTAGTAATTTTACCTGTAAAACATGAAAATGCATTTGACCTGCGGCTAATGCACGCACATGCACATACATGTAGCTAGGCTAGCATGTGGCATGAAAAGTGCTTGCAGTAAAGTGATTAATCTAATTGAGAAAATGTTCAAACTCATACACTCAAACACTCACACTCATACTCATACTCATACTCACACTAAAAATTTCATTTGCTTTTGCTGTAATGCGAATTGCCTGAGGCACGAAAATGCAAGCGTAGCTTACTGCACAATAGATTTACATCCACACCCACAGCCATGTACACAAACATAGACACGCACATTTAGCGAACACGCTATGTATGTGTGTATACATAACCTGATATATATGTATATATATATATAAGTCGGGTTACTGGCAAGACATGGCCATGTGCGATAACACAAACATTTCAGGCGATTAAAAATTTAAAGCAGATTTCCCTGACAGACATTTACAAAGATGTGTAAAGCCAGAGAGACGCTGTCAGAGAGTGAGTGTGAGAGAGAGATACAAGCAACAGTCACGGTAAAAAAAAAGACTAGAGAGATAGAGTGAAAAGTGTAAGTAGGAAGCGGTCTATCCGTAACTCTGAAGCTCTGAAACTATGCAGCTTAACAACCTGGCCAGCAGCAGTAGCAGCAGCAGCAGCATAAACACACCCGCACACACATTGCATGCTTAGCATAGATAATATGATGGCTCAGCCAGCGCTAGAGACTAATTGACTTTTGAGGGCGTGGCAACAGTGGGTGTGATAGTAAATAGTATAAATATAATATAGTAATATCGAGCGAAAAATACTAAAATAAATAGTAATAAATATCAAACATTAAAAAAATAATAAAATAAATTGCAAAATGAAAATTAAATAGTTATTGAAAAAAAAAACAATTAAAAATATATTATAAATAAAGTATTTATTTTATTTAATTATAGGTATAATTTATTATAATGGTTTTTTGAATTTTAATAAATAAAAAAATATTTCAATATAAATTTTGCCTGAATTTGAAATATAAATTTATAAAATCAAATTTTTATTTATTTATTATTAATCAATTATTAAAAAATATTTCTATTTAAAATTGCTAAAAAAAATTATTTAAATATTTATTGGAAATTTAATAAATAAAATAAAAATATTTCAGTATACATTTGACATAAATTGAAATTAAATTTATGAAATATAAATTTATAAAAATTAATTTATCAATTATTATAAAAGATTTCTATATAAATATTGCAAATAAATTCCTTAAATGTTTTTTTTTTTCGAATTTAAATAAATACAAAAATATTTTAATATAAATTTAGCATAAATTTGAATTAAATTTTTTTAAATAATATAAATTAATAAAATAAATTATTTATTTTTTTTTTTTATTTATTAATTATTATAAAATATTTATATATAAATATTGAAAATAAATTATTTAAATAATTGTTTGAATTTTAATGCATACAAAAATATTTAAATATAAATTTAGCATAAATTTGAATTTAATTTTAAGTAATATAAATTAATAAAAATATAGTTATTAATTATTTAAAAAAAAAAAATCATATATAAATATTACAAATAAATAAATATTTTAATAATTCTGCAATTTATACAAATTTTTTAATTTTAATAAATAAAAACAAATATTTTATTACACAATATTGAATTTACATTTGTGAAATATATAAATAAATTTTTTAGAAATTTTTAATTAATTTTAAGAAATTTCTATAACAATTATTAAAAATTATGCTCTATGAAATATTTCTCTCAAATAAATATGTGTACTGTTCCACTGTGCCGAATGTTTGACTAGCAACAGCAACTGCTACCAACTGCTGGTAAAATTATTTTGTACAAACTAAACATCAGGTATAATGTGCATGCAACTACACCCAAAGCTACTTTTCCACTCCCACTGCCATTACTTTGTCTCTCTCTATCTCTCTCACTCTCTCTATCTCATTCAGTTACTCTGACATTGTCTGTCTGCTGTGTGAAAAACTGTTAAATGTTGTTAAATGTGGAAAAAAAAAAAAAAAATTAAAGTGGAAAACTTGCTGCACTAGCTGGCCAGTGCAATTTCCTAGTTGGACCCGCTGGCACAATTTGCACCAAAAAAAAGAAAAAGAAGACTCTTCCGTTTATCTCTCTCTCTCTCTCTCTCTCTGGCATACATAGACTGTCTGTCAGTTGTTATATGTGTGTTTCACTTGAAATATGTCTCTATTTGTTTCTCTATTAGTTTTTTTTTTTTTTTGCTGCCTTTCGGTTATTTCGGTTGATTGGAGGATCTGTTTACAGAGACAGAGAAGTTGCGAATGTGATTAAAGTATGCGAAGCACTTAATACTACAATGATTGCATTTTGCGACTATACTACAGACATATATATATGTAGCTGCAGTTCAATGCACTTTTATGCGATAAATATTTTATATACAGATACTACATATACAGTATATATATATATATATTATATCTATATATAGTTTGTATACACAGATTGTGCTGCATGAGACATATTGGCAAGAGCTTATAGAGAGACAATGCCGTGTAAAATTACAGATTAATTATTATTTTACTTTTTTTTTCTCTTTTATTTTTGCCATTATTATTATTTTTTTTTTTATATATTTTCTTTTGCATATTGCCACATGCTGAAAGCCAAAAGACCTTGCAACAAAAGGGATTTCATGCTCATAAATCAAAAGCAGAATCAGAAAAAAAACCAGATACCAACAGAGAGAAAGAGAGAGAGAGAGAGAGAGAGAGCAGAGCAGAGCAGACAATGGTGAAACAATACGGAAGCTTTTTCTTTAGCCACAGGCAATTTTCAGTGCATTTTCACTTTCCTTCTTTGTGGCCAACCAGGTTTTGCAAACTACTCTCTCACACACACACACACACACACACTCTCTCTCTCACTCACTCTTTTGCACTTGTCTCATTTTGTGCTCTTATTGCTTTTTACTATGGCAACAACGCATATGCTGTGTTTCTCACTTTCAGCTTCACTTCCCCAACTCATTGCTGACTCTTTAACCACAACCACAACTACTTTTACGCCCCACTGACCTGACATTTGTTGATTTTCTCTATATGTATGTGTGTGTGTGTGTGTGTGTTTAGAGGATAGCAGTAGATTAAAGCAAAGTTTTGCCAAGTGCATGAACAAACGCTATGCTATTCTCATACTATATATACATATATTCCATTGATAAACATATCCGCTCTAGATATTAGCCGAGAATATTATTTCAATGTGACCCACTTGAGAGTCTAGTAATATTGAACGAGCATTTGCCACTTCACATGTTTGTAAACTCCATTAAATAGACAGAGATAGATAGAGATTGAGAGAGAGAGAATACTTGCATTGCATCCTAAAGTGACCCAATAAACTTGCCCCGGCCTGATAATGAATTCAAGCAGTTCATAAACTCGCATCTATCTAGACTTTAACTTACTCTTTCACTCTCTCTCTCATTCTCTCTCTTTATGTATTTATAAATCTAAATTAAAATAAATATCTCTTAGAGGAAATGACCGAATTACTGACTATAATTTCTCTGCCAACAAGTGCAACTGTCTCTAAAAATAATTAAAATACATAGAATAATATAAACAACAACAACAACAACAATAAAAACAAGATACTATATATGTCGTGTATTTATATATACTAGTTGCAGTATTTTTTATTATACTAGTGTTGACTAGCTAGCAAAACTTGTTTTTCTTTCTCTCACTCTCTCTCTCTCTTCTCTCTCTCTGTCACTCTGGCTAAGTAAATTAATTTGTGATTGCAAATAAATTGAGTAAATTATATATGAAAATTGCACTTGAAAAACGATGTGCGATGCCTTATAGTGAAAACTGTATATTTTAAACAGTTGAAGTATTGACTAAAATATACCCTGTAATATTATTAATTTTTTTGAAATTTTTATATGAATTTAGCTATGAATTTGATATAGATTAAGCATTATCTATAGATTAAATGCCTTTCTCTCATTAGTGAAATGTATAATACTAAAATTCAAATATACGGCAGCTCTATATGATATAGGAGCTGCTCCTACATATATCAAATTTAATAGACTTAACACTTATAGTTGCTGAGCTTCAAGTGCATATAGACAGCATTACTTTGTCAGCGATTTTATATTGTTATAAAATAATAGTAAACCTGAGGTATTAAATTTCCATGTGTTGTCTTGTAATTGTAAACTAATTTCTAGAATACAGAGATGCTAGACTTCCATAATATGCATAGGAAAAATATGCAAATATATGGCCTATGGAACTAAGAAATTTTAATAGGAAATTTCATAGAAAAATATAACAAAAAAAATTACAAAAAAATATTTAAATAAAATTAAATCTAGGGAAAAAAAAAGCAAGAATATGAAAAGAAATACATGAGAAGCATAGGAAATAAAAAAATAAATAAAAATAAAAAAATAGTAAATAAAAATAAAAATAACAAACATAAAACATGGCAATAAGACTTTCAATACTTCAAATCATCAACTCTTAAAAAAAAAACTGAAGCAAAGTCTCTTTAAGTATTCTCTAAAGAATTGAGCGTTACGTGTTGACTGTCAATGAAGCTTAGTTATATATATAGAGCGTGTGGCATATAGATTAATATGTAAATAATTTATATAAATGCAAAAAAGTAAAAAATCGAAACCACAAAACATTTATACGCCAAAAGCACTTTTGCAGCAATACCATTTGGCATTTGGGCGTTGGGTGCTGAGTGCTGAGCGCTGTATGCTGTAGACGAGTGTGTCTCGTTTGGTGGGCGCTATGGTCGCGTGCGTTTTTATTGATTTTTCCCACAGTGCGAGCTAAAATTTTGTTGCTAGTTCTTCTTGTTGTTCCTCCACTTGTTGTTGTTGTTATTTTTGTTGTTGACTAACATGTTTGTTGTGCGTGTTGTGTATTCATCAAGTTCCTGTTTCTGTTCCTATTTTTCATAGACTCGGCAACTTTACTAACTTCGTTAGTTAGTTTAGTTGAGTTTAGTTTAGTTTCGTTGCATTGCATTGCGTTTCGTTTAGCTTAGTATTTTATTTTGTAGTTTTAGTTTTCATTTCACTATAGTTTTATGCTATGTAGGTTAGCCACAAAAACCCTTAAACTGCACAAATTACATGTTCTCCACATATGAAATCGTTGAATGTGCCCACAATTCTATGTAATAAACTCTTAGATTTCACTACACAACACATGCGGACATGTTGTTAGTGCAAAAAGTTCTACTCTATGTTTGTTAGTATACGTTGCAAATAAAATTTGTAGTGCTTCTAGAACTCATGAAAATTGATAATAAAATACTTCAAGTATTTTATTATAAGAAATATTTCATTATCTTATCGTTTTGGGTCAATTTTAAAAATGGTTTATCAACAAAAACTATTTTGAATTTTATGCATATTAAATAAATAATCAGCATGAAAATACAAATAAATGGTAAAAATAATTGAAAGAAAGTATTAAATGAAGTTGAGAATATTTCAACGATTTTTGATTTATTATTAATTAATTTTAGTAACACAAAAAATTTAAAAATACATTTCTTTTATTAATTTTTTAAATATGTAAATATTATAAATAAATATTTTATTTTTATATTTTATAATTATTTATTTAATTTATTTATTTAATTTAATTTATTTGACAATTTTATATATTTCATTCAATTTATTGCACAATTTTTATAAATAAATAAATAAATTAAATAAATTTTTAATAAATAAATTTTAATATTTCTTATTCATTAATTTTATTATTTTTTTAAATATGTAAATATTATAAATAAATATTTTATTTTTATATTTTATAATTATTTATTTAATTTAATAATAAATGAATAAGAAATATTATAAATTTATTTATTAAAAATTTATTTAATTAATTTATTTATTTATAAAAATTATGCAATAGATTGAATGAAATAAATAAAATTATAAAATAAATTAAATTAAATAAATAATTATAAAATATAAAAATAAAATATTTATTTATAATATTAACATATTTAAAAAATTAAAAAAATTAATAAAAAAAAATTTATTTTTAAATTTTTTGTGCTACTAAAATTAATTAATAATAAATCAAAAATTGTTAAAATATTCTCAACTTTATTTAATACTTTCTTTCAATTATTTTTACCATTAATTTGTATTTTCATGCTGATTATTTATTAAATATGCATAAAATTAAAATAGTTTTTGTTGATAAACCATTTTTAAAATTGACCCAAAACGATAAGATAATGAAATATTTCTTATAATAATATACTTGAAGTATTTTATTATCAATTTTCATGAGTTCTAGAAGCACTACAAATTTTATTTGCAACGTATACTAACATACATAGAGTAGAACTTTTTGCACTAACAACATGTCTGCATGTGTTGTGCAGTGAAATCTAAGAGTTTATTACATAGAATTGTGGGCACATTCAACGATTTCATATGTGGAGAACATGTAATTTGTGCAGTTTAAGGGTTTTTGTGGCTAACCTACATAGCATAAAACTATAGTGAAATGAAAACTAAAACTACAAAATAAAATACTAAGCTAAACGAAACGCAATGCAATGCAACGAAACTAAACTAAACTCAACTAAACTAACTAACGAAGTTAGTAAAGTTGCCGAGTCTATGAAAAATAGGAACAGAAACAGGAACTTGATGAATACACACAATTCTTTAGAGAATACTTAAAGAGACTTTTGCTTCAGTTTTTTTTAAGAGTTGATGATTTGAAGTATTGAAAGTCTTATTGTCATGTTTTATGTTTTTTCTTTATTTTTATTTACTATTTTTTTATTTTTATTTTATTTATTTTTATTTTATTTATTTTTTTATTTCCTATGCTTCTCATGTATTTCTCTTCATAATCTTGTTTTTTTTCTAGATTTAATTTTATTTACATTTTTTTTTAATTTTTTTTTTTTTTTATATTTATCTATGAAATTTCCTATTAAAATTTCTTAGTTCCATAGGCCATATATTTGCATATTTTTCCTATGCATATTATGGAAGTCTAGCATCTCTGTATTCTAGAAATTAGTTTACAATTACAAGACAACACATGGAAATTTAATACCTCAGCTTAACTATTATTTTATAACAATATAAAATCACTGACAAAGTAATGCTGTCTATATGCACTTGAAGCTTAGCAACTATAAGTGTTAAGTCTATCAAATTTGATATATGTAGGAGCTGCTGTAGATCATATAGAGCTGCTGTATATTTGAATTTTAGTATAATAAATTTTTATTAATGAAAGAAAGGCAGATAATCTATAGATAATGCTTAATCTATGTCAAATTCATAGCTAAATTCATATAAAAATTTAAAAAAAAAATTAATAATATTACAGGGTATATTTTAGTCAATACTTCAACTGTTTAAAATATACAGTTTTCACTACAAGGCATCGCACATCGTTTTTCAAGTGCAATTTTCATATATAATTTACTCAATTTATTTGCAATCACAAATTAATTTACTTAGCCAGAGTGACAGAGAGAGAGAAGAGAGAGAGAGAGTGAGAGAAAGAAAAACAAGTTTTGCTAGCTAGTCAACACTAGTATAATAAAAAATACTGCAACTAGTATATATAAATACACGACATATATAGTATCTTGTTTTTATTGTTGTTGTTGTTGTTGTTTATATTATTCTATGTATTTTAATTATTTTTAGAGACAGTTGCACTTGTTGGCAGAGAAATTATAGTCAGTAATTCGGTCATTTCCTCTAAGAGATATTTATTTTAATTTAGATTTATAAATACATAAAGAGAGAGAATGAGAGAGAGAGTGAAAGAGTAAGTTAAAGTCTAGATAGATGCGAGTTTATGAACTGCTTGAATTCATTATCAGGCCGGGGCAAGTTTATTGGGTCACTTTAGGATGCAGTGTAAGTATTCTCTCTCTCTCAATCTCTATCTATCTCTGTCTATTTAATGGAGTTTACCAACATGTGAAGTGGCAAATGCTCGTTCAATATTACTAGACTCTCAAGTGGGTCACATTGATCTACGGCTAATATCTAGAGCGGATATGTTTATCAATGGAATATATGTATATATATAGTATGAGCATAGCATAGCGTTTGTTCATGCACTTGGCAAAACTTTGCTTTAATCTACTGCTATCCTCTAAACACACACACAGATACATATAGTGAAAATCGAAGCTTTGGGTGTAGTTGCATGCACATTATACCTGATGTTTAGTTTGTACAAAATAATTTTACCAGCAGTTGCTGTTGCTAGTCAAACATTCGGCACAGTGGAACAATACACATATTTATTTGAAAGAAATATTTTATAGAGCATAATTTATAATAATTGTTATAGATATTTCTTAAAATTTATTAAAAATTTCTAAGAATTTTATTAAATATTTCATAAATTTAAATTCAAAATTGTGTAATAAAATATTTTTTTTATTTATTAAAATTAAAAAATTCATAAATTGCAGAATTTTTAAAATATGATGAAAACAATTATTTATATAATTTATTTGTAATATTTATATATGATTTTTTTTTTTTAAATAATTAATAACTATATTTTTATAAATTTATATTACTTAAAATTAAATTCAAATTTATGCTAAATTTATATTTAAATATTTTTGTATGCATTAAAATTCAAACAATTATTTAAATAATTTATTTGCAATATTTATATAGAAATCTTTTATAATAATTGATAAATAATAAATAAATAAATAATTTATTTTAAAAATTTATATTACTTAAAATTAAATTAAAATTTATTCAAAATTTATATTAAAATATTTTTATATTTATTAAAACTCAAGCAATCATTTTAATCATTTATTTGCAATATTTATATAGAAATATTTTATAATTATTGATAAATTAATTTTTATAAATTTATATTTCTTAAATTTAATTTCAATTTATGTCAAATGTATACTGAAATATTTTTATTTTATTTATTAAATTTCCAATAAATATTTAAATAATTTTTTTTAGCAATTTTAAATAGAAATATTTTTTAATAATTGATTAATAATAAATAAATAAAAATTTGATTTTATAAATTTATATTTCAAATTCAGGCAAAATTTATATTGAAATATTTTTTTATTTATTAAAATTCAAAAAACCATTATAATAAATTATACCTATAATTAAATAAAATAAATACTTTATTTATAATATATTTTTAATTGTTTTTTTTTTCAATAACTATTTAATTTTCATTTTGCAATTTATTTTATTATTTTTTTAATGTTTGATATTTATTACTATTTATTTTAGTATTTTTCGCTCGATATTACTATATTATATTTATACTATTTACTATCACACCCACTGTTGCCACGCCCTCAAAAGTCAATTAGTCTCTAGCGCTGGCTGAGCCATCATATTATCTATGCTAAGCATGCAATGTGTGTGCGGGTGTGTTTATGCTGCTGCTGCTGCTACTGCTGCTGGCCAGGTTGTTAAGCTGCATAGTTTCAGAGCTTCAGAGTTACGGATAGACCGCTTCCTACTTACACTTTTCACTCTATCTCTCTAGTCTTTTTTTTTACCGTGACTGTTGCTTGTATCTCTCTCTCACACTCACTCTCTGACAGCGTCTCTCTGGCTTTACACATCTTTGTAAATGTCTGTCAGGGAAATCTGCTTTAAATTTTTAATCGCCTGAAATGTTTGTGTTATCGCACATGGCCATGTCTTGCCAGTAACCCGACTTATATATATATATACATATATATCAGGTTATGTATACACACATACATAGCGTGTTCGCTAAATGTGCGTGTCTATGT
>JBAMBR010002448.1:0-10347 GCA_037044475.1 Zaprionus obscuricornis | reverse complement strand
ATCCTATAATAATAATTTCTAATAATTTATCAAATGCTTTTTTTTTGCTTGCACATATTTATATTTTTTTTATGTTATGTTTTCTTTTTTTTATGTAATTTTCCTGTAATTAGTTCTTAATTTCTACCAAAAAACGTTCATATTTAACTCATTTTAAATCTTAAACATCCAAAATGCGTTTTAACCTCCAACAACAACAACAAACAAAATAACAAAAACGAAATGAAATGAAAAAATGAAACGAACAAATAATAAAATCGAATGAAATGGAATAACGCCTATCGTCAAACTCACGACTCACGACTATCGATGGCTTTCGATTGTCAATTAGCAGGAAAAGCATATTCTCATATATCAAGTTATGGTAAGAAATTTTTTAAACAATCGATTATCGATTTCATCCCCTCACTCTTAGTAGTTGGTGTAGTTTGCCAGTTTTTAACAGCGCTTTCTATATGTGTATATCTCTCACTCTCTCTCTCTATCTAAATATGTACATATGTATGTGTGTGTGTGTTTGAGAGATTTTACTTATGCTTGTGGTGAGTTTTTATATTCACCATTGTGATCTTTAAAATTTACAGCGCGCCACGTAGTTCAAAGCCTTGGAGTGCTGGCAAATTAAGTTGTCGTGGCAATACATCACCAGGTCCACTTGAAGCTGTATTCTTTGGACCACAAATTGGTGGCACTACCAAATGCAGTGGTGGACCAACTGGACGTTTACTGCAATCACGTCAAATACATCGCGATATTTGTTGTCTGCTATTGGGTGCCATTGAACAATTAAAAGCGACGCTTAATGAATTTAGCACAGTGTTGCCACCTAGCATAAATTCACAAATTGGTTCGCCGCCATTGAGAGAGAATGATACGGGCGAAAGATTGCAACAGCTTTTGGAACAAGCTAAGGTAAGTTGAAAAATTAACTTAAAGTAATTCAATATTTATCTTCATCTTCTTTAGCTACTCGAAGCTGAGGATGATTTTGCCACATTGGCAAATTCAGATATTGCGCAACTCTGTGCAGAGAATATTTTTTGGTGGCGTCGCGTTTTACTTGCCTCACGATCCTCGACTGCAGTGCATACACTACTTGCACGCAAGCATCATATATTGCGCGTGCGTCGCTTTGCCGAGGGATTCTTTGTGCTAGAGCAACCACGTCATGCAGCTGCCGGCTGTCAGGAAGTCAGCAGTAGTCCAGGACATTGTCAGAGTTATGCTGGCATAGCGGAACTGGCACGACGTAGTCGCTATCTGCAATCACTGCCACCGCTGCCCGTGCACTGTACGCCCATTGATGGCGATGCTGCATCCTTGCCGTTGATCTTTGAGGATCGTTATGTGGTGCCTGGCACCAGCTATAGCAGGCGACGTTCGGGCAGTGATCCACAGCTGGAAGAGACTTCAACGGCAGCTAGAAAAAAATCTACTGTGCCCGATAAGACGCACTCATCGAGCAGTCTGAATGGTACTAAGGATTGCTTGGCCTGTCACTTTGACTACGATTATCCACAGAGCAATGGCAATGGACCAGCGCATCCACATGCCAAATGTGTAGTTACACCACGCTTTGCACTGGGCGGTGAAGTCTTGCAGGCGAGTTTGACCATTGCACCAAGCAATAAGGATGCACAATCTGTTGCACTGCGTCACAATTTATCCAGACATTCGGTGACAGGTTTACTGGAAGATTTGGATGTGGAAACTGCTGAGACAACGTTGCCAACGCGTCATAGCAAATCTTTAGATCAGCTGGACGGTTGCCAAACTACGACAGAGACGCCAGTGCTGCTTACTCCTGCTTGTAATCCTCGCCAGGTGAGTTACAATACGTTGCCCGCGGGCTTGGCGCGTCTACAGGCGGATGATCTGATGCGTAATATCTGTGAGTTCCGGCAACGTTATGGAAATGCGGGGAAATTTGACTATTTGAATGAGATTAAGCTGCTCAATCCGCCCAAGCAGCAGGTGCAGCAGCAGCAGCAACAATCACAGACGCAGCAGCAGCCACAGTCACAACAACAGTTGCAACAGCCGCAGCAGGGGATGAACTCGTACAATTCTCTGCCTAAAAGCATGGTGCCACCTCGGAACTCCTATCCGCCGCCTCCGCCTAGTCAATACACAACGATGCCCAGAAGCAGCAGCTCACAGATTCCACGTGCCGTTGAAATTGCACGGGTGCGTGTCTCGGACATCAAGGAGATGCTGCGACAGGGTCAAAATCAAAGTCAAGCTGCAGCACAAGGATCAACATTGCGCAAAGAGTCGAGCAGCTCGGAAAGTGATATGATGCAAAAGCTACAATTGCTCAGCTCCAGCAGTGTACCCTTTCGACTGGATGCCACAACAGCTGCCAATAGCAACAACAATACGAATAGCAGTGATCCGAATACAAGTGGATTCAGTGAATCATTGCCCAATTTGGCGCCACCACCGGAATTTGATTCGGATTCACGCAGACAGCGTAGTAATTCAACATCATCGCTAAGCGAGGAAAGCGGTTGGGTGAGCAGTCGACGCAGTTCATTGGCTGTGTCTAGTCCAGATACCATCACTAGCATCACCGGGCAGCATCGACAGCAGCGACATACACAGCTTAATCTTGGCATGGGCATGGGACTGGAAACACGTCTGAATGGTGAGCAACTGCGTCTGCGATTGCAAAAGTTGCTGGAGCAGCAGCAACAGCAACCCCACAAGCCAACGAGAAAACGTCAATCTGCCGGCTCCAGTCAAAGTCGTACGCCCGCGCGGCAGGAGAAGGAGAAGGAGCTGCACAAAAAGATCTCATCCGTTACGGTGACAATCAAGAAGGAACGTTCACGTTTCCAATTGGATCGATTGCGTCATTTACCCAATGGTGAATCCACTGAAGTGGAGGATTTGGAACGACCACCGCCACGTCGCACACGGCACAAAAGCGCTGCCAGTAAATGTGAGAAATCCAAATCGGATTTTGATATTACAAGCTTGAAAGATTTACAGCCATTGGATGCCGTCTGCTTGCCACCGCCACAACAGTTTCAGGATCAGGAACAGATTGTGGAAAACGTTGAAGTCGTTGCACCGCCACCGCCTGATGAATTTCGTGATCCACCACCGGAACAAGCACCAGTTGTTGTACCAGTAATTCCATTGCCAGTACCCATAGCTGTTCCACTGATCATTCCAGCTCCTCCAACTGTGACCAAAACTAAGGCAAAGCATGTACCCTGCCACGTGATACATGCACCAGCACAACCACCGCCACCACCATTAAAGGAACGTCAACCCATTGGTGCAATTGATAATCCAGTTTATCACATCTACGAGTCACTGCGTCCCATGTCTACGCCAGCAATCTTCAGCAACAAACCCGTGCTCAAATCTCATAGTCTGGCCGAACTGAAGCGTCCACCGCAACATCAGTGTAAGCTGCCAATGCAGGAAAATGGTTTGGATGTGGAGCAAGATGAGAATAAGGAGAACTCCAATGGTCAGGTAACAGTGCGTCCCAAGTCGTCGCATAGCTCCACCAGTAACAAACACAAGCGCAAAGGACAAGTTACTGATGCCGGACAGGAAGCTGTGCCCAGCATTTCGTTGCTGGAATTTGAAAAGTGTCGCGAGGAATTTCGCAAGCAGATCAAGTATCAGGGTAATATTTACTCGGACTACGTACAGCTGGCATCCGAGCTGCCATATTTCTATATCAGTGATGAGTATCGCGCCTTCTCACCCAATGGTATGCATTTGGTAATTTGCGTGCATGGCTTGGATGGCAATTCAGCGGACTTACGCCTGGTGCGCACGTATCTGGAGTTGGGTTTACCCGGCGTCAATTTGGAGTTCCTCATGTCCGAGCGAAATCAGGGTGACACTTTCTCCGACTTTGATACCATGACTGATCGGTAAGTGATATACAGAGGTTTACCTACTAGAGATTCTACTAATTCTTGTATGTTTCTAAATTTCTTTACAGGCTTGTGGCCGAGATTCTATATCATATCGATAGCTGTGGCCTAAATCCGGCACGCATCTCATTTGTTGCACATTCATTGGGCACGATCATCGTACGTAGCGCTTTGGCGCGTCCACAGATGCGTCCGCTATTGCCACGCCTGCACACATTTCTCTCGCTCTCTGGACCACATCTGGGAACACTCTATAATACCAGCGGCTTGGTCAATATGGGTAAGTTTTCATATTGTTCTCAAGGATCTCCTTGCTCATACTGCTCCCTTTGCAGGCATGTGGTTTATGCAAAAGTGGAAGAAATCTGGTTCCTTGCTGCAGCTTTGTATGCGTGATACAACGGACATGCGCAACAGTTTTCTCTATCGCCTCAGTCAGCGCAGTACGTTGCATCATTTTAGCAATATATTACTTTGCGGTTCCAGTCAGGATCGCTATGTGCCAGCGCATTCGGCACGCTTGGAGCTCTGCAAGGCTGCCATGCGAGATACATCCACATTGGGCACTATCTATAGGTAAGTCTTGGAAACAATCAGAAAGTAATCTCTGTAATTTGAACTCCTTTTGCCCTGCAGGGAAATGGTGCACAATGTGATTGCACCAATTTTGGCAAGACCAGAGCTAACCCTAGCACGTTTTGATGTGCATCATGCATTGCCACATACCGCAAATACATTGATTGGCCGTGCAGCACACATAGCGGTAAGTAAAGATCGCAAAAGTCTGAAATGGAATGCCTACAACTAAAAGTTTCCCCACTCTCTTCTAGGTACTCGACTCTGAGCTCTTCATTGAAAAGTTTATGCTCATTGCTGGCCTAAAGTATTTCAGTTAACGTGGCTAACGACTTGCAACTCAAACTGAAATCATTTTCACTTTGCTGACTTTAAGAGAGTTTTTTCTAGACTTAAGTAAACTTTATTTTAATGTTATTTAAATGTGTAACAAAAATGATAAAAAAAAAAAAAAACAATTCGAGTTTAGTTTCGAATACACTCACAGGGTACTCAATATTTGAATACTACTCAGTTGTAATTGAGGAATATTATCAAAAAAATAATAATAATAATAATAATTAGAATCAAGAAACAAGTTTCTTGATTCTAATTATTATTATTATTATTATTTTTTTGATAATATTCCTCAATTACAACTGAGTAGTATTCAAATATTGAGTACCCTGTGAGTGTATTCGAAACTAAACTCGAATTGTTTTTTTTTTTTTTATCATTTTTGTTACACATTTAAATAACATTAAAATAAAGTTTACTTAAGTCTAGAAAAAACTCTCTTAAAGTCAGCAAAGTGAAAATGATTTCAGTTTGAGTTGCAAGTCGTTAGCCACGTTAACTGAAATACTTTAGGCCAGCAATGAGCATAAACTTTTCAATGAAGAGCTCAGAGTCGAGTACCTAGAAGAGAGTGGGGAAACTTTTAGTTGTAGGCATTCCATTTCAGACTTTTGCAATCTTTACTTACCGCTATGTGTGCTGCACGGCCAATCAATGTATTTGCGGTATGTGGCAATGCATGATGCACATCAAAGCGTGCTAGGGTTAGCTCTGGTCTTGCCAAAATTGGTGCAATCACATTGTGCACCATTTCCCTGCAGAGCAAAAGGAGTTCAAAATACAGGATTTACTTTCTGATTGTTTTCAAGACTTACCTATAGATAGTGCCCAATGTGGATGTATCTCGCATGGCAGCCTTGCAGAGCTCCAAGCGTGCCGAATGCGCTGGCACATAGCGATCCTGACTGGAACCGCATAGTAATATATTGCTAAAATGATGCAACGTGCTGCGCTGACTGAGGCGATAGAGAAAACTGTTGCGCATGTCCGTTGTATCACGCATACAAAGCTGCAGCAAGGAACCAGATTTCTTCCACTTTTGCATAAACCACATGCCTGCAAAGGGGCCAGTATGAGCAAGGAGATATTATTCCTTGAGAACAATATGAAAACTTACCCATATTGACCAAGCCGCTGGTATTATAGAGTGTGCCCAGATGTGGTCCGGAGAGCGAGAGAAATGTGTGCAGGCGTGGTAATAGCGGACGCATCTGTGGACGTGCCAAAGCGCTACGTACGATGATCGTGCCCAATGAATGTGCAACAAATGAGATGCGTGCCGGATTTAGGCCACAGCTATCGATATGATATAGAATCTCGGCCACTAGCCTGTAAAGAAATGTAGAAACATACAGGAATTAGTAGAATCTCTAGTAGGTAAACCTCTGTATATCACTTACCGATCAGTCATGGTATCAAAATCGGAGAAAGTGTCACCCTGATTTCGCTCGGACATGAGAAACTCCAAATTGACGCCGGGTAAACCCAACTCCAGATACGTGCGCACCAGACGTAAGTCCGCTGAATTGCCATCCAAGCCATGCACGCAAATTACCAAATGCATACCATTGGGTGAGAAGGCGCGATACTCATCACTGATATAGAAATATGGCAGCTCCGATGCCAGCTGTACGTAGTCCGAGTAAATATTACCCTGATACTTGATCTGCTTGCGAAATTCCTCGCGACACTTTTCAAATTCCAGCAACGAAATGCTGGGCACAGCTTCCTGTCCGGCATCAGTAATTTGTCCTTTTCGCTTGTGTTTGTTACTGGTGGCACTATGCGATGACTTGGGACGCACTGTTACCTGACCATTGGAGTTCTCCTTATTCTCATCTTGCTCCACATCCAAACCATTTTCCTGCATTGGCAGCTTACACTGATGTTGCGGTGGACGCTTTAGCTCGGCCAGACTATGAGATTTGAGCACGGGTTTGTTGCTGAAGATTGCTGGCGTAGACATGGGACGCAGTGACTCGTAGATGTGATAAACTGGATTATCAATTGCACCAATGGGTTGACGTTCCTTTAATGGTGGTGGTGGTGGCGGTGGTTGTGCTGCTGCATGTATCACGTGGCAGGGTACATGCTTTGCCTTAGTTTTGGTCACAGTTGGAGGAGCTGGAATGATCAGTGGAACAGCTATGGGTACTGGCAATGGAATTACTGGTACAACAACTGGTGCTGGTTCCGGTGGTGGATCACGAAATTCATCAGGCGGTGGCGGTGCAACGACTTCAACGCTTTCAACAATCTGTTCCTGATCCTGAAACTGTTGTGGCGGTGGCAAGCAGACGGCATCCAATGGCTGTAAATCTTTCAAGCTTGTAATATCAAAATCCGATTTGGATTTCTCACATTTACTGGCAGCGCTTTTGTGCCGTGTGCGACGTGGCGGTGGTCGTTCCAAATCCTCCACTTCAGTGGATTCACCATTGGGTAAATGACGCAATCGATCCAATTGGAAACGTGAACGTTCCTTCTTGATTGTTACCGTAACGGATGAGATCTTTTTGTGCAGCTCCTTCTCTTTCTCCTGCCGTGCTGGTGTACGACTTTGACTGGAACCGGCAGATTGACGTTTTCTCGTTGGCTTGTGGGGTTGCTGTTGCTGCTGCTCCAGCAACTTTTGCAATCGCAGACGCAGTTGCTCACCATTCAGACGTGTTTCCAGTCCCATGCCCATGCCAAGATTAAGCTGTGTATGTCGCTGCTGTCGATGCTGCCCGGTGATGCTAGTGATGGTATCTGGACTAGACACAGCCAATGAACTGCGTCGACTGCTCACCCAACCGCTTTCCTCGCTTAGCGATGATGTTGAATTACTACGCTGTCTGCGTGAATCCGAATCAAATTCCGGTGGTGGCGCCAAATTGGGCAATGATTCACTGAATCCACTTGTATTCGGATCACTGCTATTCGTATTGTTGTTACTATTGGCAGCTGTTGTGGCATCCAGTCGAAAGGGTACACTGCTGGAGCTGAGCAATTGTAGCTTCTGCATCATATCGCTCTCCGAGCTGCTCGATTCTTTGCGCAATGTTGAGCCTTGAGCTGCTGCTTGACTTTGATTTTGACCCTGTCGCAGCATCTCTTTGATGTCCGAGACACGCACCCGTGCAATTTCAACGGCACGTGGAATCTGTGAGCTGCTGCTTCTGGGCATCGTTGTGTATTGACTGGGCGGAGGTGGCGGATAGGAGTTCCGAGGTGGCACCATGCTTTTGGGCAGAGAATTGTACGAGTTCATCCCCTGCTGCGGCTGTTGCAACTGTTGTTGTGATTGTGGCTGCTGCTGCGGCTGTGACTGTTGCTGCTGCTGTTGCACCTGCTGCTTGGGCGGATTGAGCAGCTTAATCTCATTCAAATAGTCAAATTTCCCCGCATTTCCATAACGTTGTCGGAACTCACAGATATTACGCATCAGATCATCCGCCTGTAGACGCGCCAAACCCGCCGGCAACGTATTGTAACTCACCTGGCGAGGATTACAAGCAGGAGTAAGCAGCACTGGCGTCTCTGTCGTAGTTTGGCAACCGTCCAGCTGATCTAAAGATTTGCTATGACGTGTTGGCAACGTTGTCTCAGCAGTTTCCACATCCAAATCTTCCAGTAAACCTGTCACCGAATGTCTGGATAAATTGTGACGCAGTGCAACAGATTGTGCATCCTTATTACTTGGTGCAATGGTCAAACTCGCCTGCAAGACTTCACCGCCGAGCGCAAATCGTGGTGTAACTACACATTTGGCATGTGGATGCGCTGGTCCATTGCCATTGCTCTGTGGATAATCGTAGTCAAAGTGACAGGCCAAGCAATCCTTGGTGCCATTCAAACTGCTCGAGGAGTGCGTCTTATCGGGCACAGTAGATTTCTTTCTAGCTGCCGTTGAAGTCTCCTCCAGCTGTGGATCACTGCCCGAACGTCGCCTGCTATAACTGGTGCCAGGCACCACATAACGATCCTCAAAGATCAACGGCAAGGATGCAGCATCGCCATCAATGGGCGTACAGTGCACGGGCAGCGGTGGCAGTGATTGTAGATAGCGACTACGTCGTGCCAGTTCCGCTATGCCAGCATAACTCTGACAATGTCCTGGACTACTGCTGACTTCCTGACAGCCGGCAGCTGCATGACGTGGTTGCTCTAGCACAAAGAATCCCTCGGCAAAGCGACGCACGCGCAATATATGATGCTTGCGTGCAAGTAGTGTATGCACTGCAGTCGAGGATCGTGAGGCGAGTAAAACGCGACGCCACCAGAAAATATTCTCTGCACAGAGTTGCGCAATATCTGAATTTGCCAATGTGGCAAAATCATCCTCAGCTTCGAGTAGCTAAAGAAGATGAAGATAAATATTGAATTACTATAAGTTAATTTTTCAACTTACCTTAGCTTGTTCCAAAAGCTGTTGCAATCTTTCGCCCGTATCATTCTCTCTCAATGGCGGCGAACCAATTTGTGAATTTATGCTAGGTGGCAACACTGTGCTAAATTCATTAAGCGTCGCTTTTAATTGTTCAATGGCACCCAATAGCAGACAACAAATATCGCGATGTATTTGACGTGATTGCAGTAAACGTCCAGTTGGTCCACCACTGCATTTGGTAGTGCCACCAATTTGTGGTCCAAAGAATACAGCTTCAAGTGGACCTGGCGATGTATTGCCACGACAACTTAATTTGCCAGCACTCCAAGGCTTCGAACTACGTGGCGCGCTGTAAATTTTAAAGATCACAATGGTGAATATAAAAACTCACCTCAAGCATAAGTAAAATCTCTCAAACACACACATACATATGTACATATTTAGATAGAGAGAGAGAGTGAGAGATATACACATATAGAAAGCGCTGTTAAAAACTGGCAAACTACACCAACTACTAAGAGTGAGGGGATGAAATCGATAATCGATTGTTTAAAAAATTTCTTACCATAACTTGATATATGAGAATATGCTTTTCCTGCTAATTGACAATCGAAAGCCATCGATAGTCGTGAGTCGTGAGTTTGACGATAGGCGTTATTCCATTTCATTCGATTTTATTATTTGTTCGTTTCATTTTTTTTCATTTCATTTTGGTTTTTTGTTTGTTGTTGTTGGAGGTTAAAACGCATTTTGGATGTTTAAGATTTAAAATGAGTTAAATATGAACGTTTTTTGGTAGAAATTAAGAACTAATTACAGGAAAAGAAAACATAACATAAAAAAAATATAAATATGTGCAAGCAAAAAAAAAGCATTTGATAAATTATTAGAAATTATTATTATAGGATTTATATATGTATGTAGGATTTATAATATGGCATAAAATAAGCATAAATTATATGTACATATAGTACGACCCCATTTTTTAAATATTATTTTTTATAGCATTGAATTTTAAACCACAAATTTACTTACAAAAGGTTAAAGGGCAACAACAGCCACAGAAATTGTGGCAAAAAGTTCTAATTTGTTTAATAATATCAAAAATGAATTCAAGCATATAAAATAATATATAAAAAATGGGGTCGTACTATATGTACA
>JBAMBR010002447.1:0-32336 GCA_037044475.1 Zaprionus obscuricornis | reverse complement strand
TGAGTTAGTAAATCAAGAAAATCGTGCAAGTAAATTTGCCATCATTCAATGTCTCATTGCATTGCATTGTCACCCGCCTGCCTCCCTGCCTCTCTTTCTCTTTTGTTGCATGCCACATAAAAATAACAAAAGCTGCAAAATGCTGCGGTTGCCGTTGCTCTTGCTGTTGCTGTTGCTGCTGCCGAACTTGTCCTTAAAATGTCTTTAGCTAAATGAATAAAATAAATGTGTGAATATTTTCGAAGTTTTTTTTTTTTTTTTTAACAAAAAAAAACTTGTCTCCCCAACAGCAATCAAATTTCTATCAAGTGTGATCATTTTATTGATTTTTGTTATTTTTATTTATTTTTTATTATTTTTTATTTACTATTCAAACCTTTAGCTTGCTCTAGCTCTTTAAAATTTCACTCACTTTGAGTTTGAAAGTAAAAGAGAGCGCAATATGCATAAAACTGCAAATGCAGAATTTCAGCATGCGCTGTTGTTGCTGTTTTCATTTTTCACTCATTGCCATGACAACGTAGAGTGATAATTTTAGCAAGCGCTGGAAAGAGAAAAAAAAAAACATAATTTGAGCAAGTGAGTGCGTTGCATTTCGGCAATAAGTAAGTGAGAGCAATGCATGAAGAGCACGCGCTCTCATTCTAACATAAAAGAAAATAGTAAGAATAGAAGCTTGCTCTCTGCGTTTTCGTCTGCGCTGATCAAAACGTAAGGTGACAATTGTATGCGTAAGAAAGGGAAGGAGCATAATTTGAGCAAAGGCAGCAATGAATTTTGACAATATGCAAGTGAAGAGCACACGCGCTCTCACCTTTTTAAATAAATACACAGCGGGAAATAAGTGATGCTTTTTATACTGCGTAGCTCATTACATTAGAATGACAATAGGAAAATTTAAATAGAATAAAATATAAAATAAATATATTATTCATAAACAAATACATATATAAATATATATATATTTATTATGTATTATATTTATTATGTATTATATTTATTATGTGACCTCCTTTTAATTATTTATTTGTGATTAAATCATGACAATAATATTTTTTCTTTTGGCATAACATTCGATAATGTTTATGGAACTCAAAGTCAACATAAAACAGACAGTTTGACAGGCAGAAAACGCGACTGAACAGGCTAAACTCGAAGACAGGCAGCTACAATGGCAATCAATATGTCAGAATATTGTATATATATAGTATTGGTGACAAGAACACGTTGGGTTATATCATATCGACAAGTTAAGCGTTTAATCACGCGTAGACATTTGCTGCAGATAAATCCCAAAAACTCAAGCAAATAAAATTATAATCAAGAGCAAAAAGCAAAAAGCAAAAGCAATAAGTAAAAAGTGTAAAAACAAAAACAAATAAATCAGAAAACAGCAAAACAGCAACAACAGTTAAAGCTAAAAGAGAGATAGAGCGAGAGAGAGAGGGAGAGAGAGAGAGAGAAATAAACAACAGTTGAGTCGACATCATAAAAAGTAATTACAGGCGCACGTATGTAGGCAACAACAAGAATCAGGCCAACAACAGCAACAACAGCAACAGCAACAATTGCTGTGACAAATCTGCAATTTTTATTATTACCTTAGCTTTTATTGTTGTTGTTGTTGTTGCTGTTGCTGTTGCTGCTGTTACTGTTGCTGTTGGATTGTCAAGTCGCAAAATGATCGAAGAGCTGCATATGAAAATGCGAAGCAATTGAGATTGATGGCTGGCCTGGACAGGCTCAGGGCTGCCTGGTTGCATTGCTAGCTGCTAGCTGTTTGTCTGTCTGTCTGTGGGCTGCATAGGGGGCGTGGCAGACAACAGTTCTTGTTGTTGTTATTGTTGTTGTCGTCATTTGCAGGGCCATTTTGCATTTGTCTCGACTTTTACATGAAAATTACAAAACTACTGCAAACAGATTTTTTTTTTGCGTAGGCTGCGCTAGGCTGCCGCTGCTATTGCCTCAGGGTAACAGCAACGCAAGTGGCATATGGCAAGAAGTATGCAAGGCACATGCCAAAAGCCATAGCAAAAAATTGTGTCGCCAATTGAAGGATGATTGTCGAGGGGCAAGTGACAGCGGTAGTTACACTGAGGCAGTGTCAAGCTCTCTGGCATGACGCATGTGCGGCAGTGAGTGCCAAGCGCGCGGAATTCATGATCAATGACTGTGCTTACACACACACCACACACCATACGCCATACGCCACAAGCTGCAATAATAGTGCAACAAGACAACAACAAGCAGCAGCAGCAGCAACAGCAGTAACAATCAGAGCAAGAGGGAGACACAAATTAATGAACACTTTGGTTGACATTTTAAGGACAAGTTCGGCAGCAGCAGCAACAGCAACGGCAACCGCAGCATTTTGCAGCTTTTGTTATTTTTATGTGGCATGCAACAGAAGAGAAAGAGAGGCAGGCAGGCAGGCAGGCAAGCGACAATGCAATGCAATGAGACATTGAATGATGGCAAATTTACTTGCACGATTTTCTTGATTTACTAACTCAAAAAATTAAAGAAATAAAATTAAGGATTCAGATAAAGCTTTAAAGAAGTTGCAGCATGTGAAGTTTTTTATATAGTAAAGATATAGTAATATATCTCTATAATATATTTCTCAATTTTCCATTATCTTTACACTGCAATCTAACACTTGGCCAGCAATTGCTGCATTTGGTTGGCAACATTTTGAAAGATAATCACTTTAATTTTTTTTAGCAGCTAGAAACTGCTGATCATCACATGCTGGCAAAGAAACATAAAGATCCTTGAACTAACTTTAGTAATGTTTTGTTACATGCAGCTTGTTGCATCTTCCACCCACACGTTGTGGAACACAACTGGCACAAGGACAGCTAAACAGTTGAAACTGCAGCTCAGCTAATTAACTGGCTAACTGACTTTGTAACATGGCCCAAAGCCACAAGTTGCAAGTTGCAAGTTACCAGTTTGCCAGTTTGCCAGTTTACCAAGTCGCGACAGGGCTCAAAAGTCAGCCAAATGTAGAGAGGCGAGCAGCAGGCAGCAGGCAGTGTCAGCAGCAACAACATGTATGTAATTCAATCAATTGCAGCAGCAACAACAACAACAGCAGCAACAGCAACAACAACAAGAGCAACAGTCAATGACAATTGGGGGCAACACAATGAGGCAAAGGCAACAGGAAAGACAAGCTGACAACCTCGGACCGCTACAAGGGTCACCTAATCAATGGGCTGCTGTTGCTGCTGCTGCTGTTGCTGCTGCTGTTGTTGCTGCTGTTGTTGCTGTAGTTGTTGTTGCTGTTTTGCTGTTGACTTTTGCTTTTGCTGCAGTTGTTGTTTGTGGCAGCTATTGGAAATTGTTGCACATTTTCAGCCAAAGTTTTGTGAGTGGGAGTTGCAGTTGCTGCAGTTGTTGCTCTTATTGCAGTTGCTGTTTCTGTTGTTGCTGTTGGTTGTTATTGCGTGCAACGACAACAACATGTCAGCGGCAAGTGTCAAGTGCAACAACAATGACAATGGCAACAAGGCAATGAAGCTAATGAGCTTATTTACAGCAAGTTGCAAGCAACGAAACAGGAAACACAAAAAAAAAAAAAAACAAAAAGAAAAGAGAAAAAAATTAAGCAAGCAATGAAATAGAAATGTTTATGCTTGATAAAGATGAACATCGAAAGAAGTAGAAGAAGAAGAAGAAAAAAATTTATAGAAAAATTTTAGCTAAAATTGAGAAGAATTATGAAATTTGAAATAAAGAATTAATTTTAATTAAATTAATTAGAAAAAAATTAATTTAATTTAGAAAAATTAAAAAAAAATTTAAAAATTAAATCGAAATGAATTGAAAATAATTTATAATAATTTAAAGTAATTAATTTGATTTCTATAAATTAATAATTTAATTAATTATAATTAATTAATTTAAAAAAAAAATTAAAAATAGCTCGTAAATCTAAAATTAGAAAAATTGAGAAATTTAAAAATTAATTTTAAAATTAATAAAAAATTTTAAATTAATTTTAAAATATATAATTTAATTTAGAAAATTTTGAAAATTTAAAAAAAAATTAAAAATTAAATCGAAATGAATTGAAAATAATTTATAATAATTTAAAGTAATTAATTTGATTTCTATAAATTAATAATTTAATTAATTATAATTAATTAATTAATAAAAAAAAAATTAAAAATAGCTCGTAAAATCTAAAATTAGAAAAATTGAGAAATTTAAAAATTAATTTTAAAATTAATAAAAAAAATTTTAAATTAATTTTTAAATATATAATTTAATTTAGAAAATTTTTGAAAAATTTAAAAAAAATTAAAAATTAAATCGAAATGAATTGAAAATAATTAATAATAATTTAAAGTAATTAATTTGATTTCTATAAATTAATAATTAAATTAATTAATTAATTATAATTAATTAATTTAAAAAAAAAAAAATTAAAAATAGCTCGTAAAATCTAAACTTAAATATATTAAATTTTTTAAATTTTTTAAAAATTTTTAAATTAATAATTTAATTAATTTAATTATGAAAATTACGAAATAGTTGTAACAAAAAAAAAAAAACAAGCAATAAAATTAAATATAATTGCAATAAAAATTTCCTTATTTTGGCTGTGAAAACTTTCTTAAATTCTTTTGCAACATTTTGTATGCAACACTCACGATTCCAATTGGCATTTGCCACGTTTTGACCAAGTTTTTATATTTTTTCATTTGGCGCAAACAATTTGTGCGGCAATAAATCAAATGGCAAGAAAACGTAAACGTAAACGAAATGAAACGAAAGTAAAATCTGCTCGTAATTACAAATTAAAAACAAGCAATGAAAGAAAGATGAAGAAGAAGCAGAGGATGAGGATGAGGATGAGGATGAGGAAAAAAAAAACGGGAAATTGGCGACATTGTAAGGCGATTTAATGAAAAGTCCAAATGGAAATCAAATTGAAAAAAAATTATATAAAAAAAAAAAACCGAATGGCAAAAAAAAAACAAAACAAATCAAAAGTTAGCAGGGGATGTGGTGTAAGGGAAGGAGAAGGGGATGGGCTGGCTGTGGCAGGGGGGGGGGGGGGTGGGGGAAGTTAAGATAAAGAAAATTAAAGTCACGGTTTCTAGCGTGTAAAGTTGTTGTTGTTGTTGTTGTTGTTGCGACACTTGCACAGCAGCAGCAGCAGCAGCAGGAGTAACAGACAACAATAACAACACTTAACTGTAGAATGTAAATGTCTTTTTGGTCAGGTTTGTTAGCCACAAAATCCAAATTGCCATCACAGCGCGCAACAGCAACGACAACAAGTGCAAGCTGTAAGTTTTGCAACCTGCAAGCAGCTAGCTGCCTCATCAATTGATTAAATTTGCAGCGCATTGAGATACTTTGGCACTGGCTACAGCTACAGCTACAGCTTTAGCTTTTGGCTTTTTTTCTTATTTTATTTTATTTATTTTTTTTGGCCAATACGCTGATCTTGCCGTTGC
The DNA here is from genome assembly GCA_037044475.1 of Zaprionus obscuricornis. Taxonomy (NCBI): domain Eukaryota; kingdom Metazoa; phylum Arthropoda; class Insecta; order Diptera; family Drosophilidae; genus Zaprionus; species Zaprionus obscuricornis. The sequence goes on along the minus strand of JBAMBR010002447.1, from coordinate 26,862 downwards.
CTTTCACTTAAGCGCAACAGCGCACGATTTTTATTTATTTAGATTTAGATTTCGATTTGAATTTTCAACTTTGCGATCACCACCCCTCAGCCTACGTGTAGCTTCAACATCAATTGCTCTATGTTGAAAGCAAACGCTTCTTCAGCAATCAATTGCCAATTTGTTGCTTTGTTATTGCTGTTGCTGTTGTTGTTGTTGCTGTTCTTCCTGCTGCTGCTGCTGCTGCTGTTGTTGTCGTTGAACGCACAGAACGCAAATATTCAAAATGCAATTGAAATGTTTTGGGCCGCGTCAGTAAAATCTACACAACAATAAGCATGTTTTTTTTTCTTGTTGTTGCTGCTGTTGTTGTTGTGTCTTGGCCATTTTTGGCCATTGCAAACGCATTGATAAGATCTATGCAACTACAACTGAGACTGCGACTGTGACTGCAACTGTGACTGTTGCTTGCCACTGGCTGTTTGCTGGTTGCGGCCATAGAGGCCACCAACAACGATGTCCGCATCCGCGTCGCCATCAACGCCATTGTGAGGCTGCAGCAGCAGCAGTCAGGTGTTGCTTTTATTGTTTTACAATCACCAGCTAACAAAAACAACAACAGCAACAACAAAGCAAAGCTTAAAAACAGAGAAGAAGAAAAAAAAGTGCAAAATTTGAGCTGATACTTCTTGGCTGGCTTCAGGGGCTCATCGATATCTTTGACTTTGTTTGTCGTCGTTGTCGTTGTAACTTTCACAAAACAAATCTCAGCTAGGCAGGCAACAACAACAGGCAGCAGGCAACAGGCAGCAAGGCAACAGGCAGCAAGGCTCATGCATTGGCCATAAAAGCAAACCACAATTCAAATAAAATGAAAATAGAATCAAATAAACTTTGCCACAGCCAACAACAAAAGGCCAAGAAATACTGCTGCAGCACAAATAAAACTCTTTTTTCTTCTTGTTTTTCTTCTTTTTTTTTCTATTTTTTCTCTTGTTGCTGCTTGCAGCACATTTTGCCAAGCATTGTCGAGGGTCATAAAGAAATCCTGCAGCATTTCGACAAAGTCGCGAACTGCGATCGAGACATATGCAAATTTTTTTTTTGTAAACAGATTTTTATGCTTGGGAAGGGAGAGAGGGAAACAGGGATAGAGAGTGGAAGAGCGAGAGAGTGAGGAAGATAGAGATATATTGAAGAAGATGAATGTAAAGAGAGGTGAAGTGTGAGATAGTTTGAGAGACAGAAAGAAAGAGAGAGAGATAGAAAAACAGGAATGATTGAGAGAGAAAGAGAGAGAGAGAGAGAGAGACAGGAAGAAAAAGGTAAAGGAAGAGAGAGAAAAGAAACGAGAGAGAGGAAAACAAAATAGAGGAAAAGAGAGAGATAGAGAGAGACAGAGAGAGAGAGAGAAAGAGAGAAAGGAAGGCAAGTGAGAGATAGAGATAAAAAAAGAAGAAATAATAAGAAGAATGGGAGAAGAAGAAGGATACGGAAAGAGAAAAAGTCACAATGAGAATGAGAAAGGAGGAGAGAAGAAGAGAAAAAAATATGGGGAGAAAAAGTGAGATGGTGGGAGAGTTGCAAATGGAGACTGTGAGAGAGAGAGAGAGAGAGAGAGAAAGACAGAGAGACAGAGAGAGACGGAGAAAGACAGAGAGACAGAGAAAGACAGAGAGAGACGGAGAAAGACAGAGAGACAGAGAAAGACAGAGAGAAAGAGAGAGAGAGAGAGAGAGAAAGACAGAGAAAAACGGAGAGACAGAGAGAAAGAGAGAAAAACAGAGAGAGAGAAAGAGAGAGAGCAGCGAGAGCGAGAGAGAGAGAGAGAGAGAGAGAGAAAGACAGAGAAACAGAGAAAGACAGAGAAAGACAGAGAGACAGAGAAAGACAGAGAGACATATAAAGACAGAGAGACAGAGAAAGACAGAGAAAGACAGAGAAACAGAGAGAAAGAGAGAGAGAGAGAGAGAGAGAGAGAGAGAAAGACAGAGAGACAAAGACAGAGAGACAGAGAAAGACAGAGAGAAAGAGAGATATAGAGAGAAAGAGAGAGATAGAGAGAAAGACAGAGAGAGATTCAGGAAGAGAGTGAGGCAGGCAAAGAGTGTGAGAGAAAAATAAATAGAAGGAGAAAAATAAGATGATGAGAGAAGGGAAAAGAGAGACTATGAGAACATAAAATAGAAAGAGAGAAAATATGGAGAAAGATCGAGAAAGAGCGAGTGAGAGACAGAGAGCGAGAGATCAATCAATAGACATGAACTTATAGACATGGACAGCACTGTAAGCAGCCTAATATACTACTGCTAAACTTCCAAGCTGCGTAGCTGCACGAACTAATTAAAATCAATTTTATTTATAATCAATGATTATTATAATCATAGATTAAAATAAGCATTTGTACTAAATAAATGCTCGCAAGTGTCAACGAAAAATAAAAAAAGAAAAACAATTTTCTGTTAACACAATTTTCACACACACGGGCAAAGTGCTAAAACTTGTCATAAGCAATTTGCCAGCAAATGCTGCCGCTGCTGCTGCTGCTTCGTTTGGTTTTGGTGAAAAAGTAAAAAAAAAAAATATTTTTCCCACATGAACTTGGCTAATTAACACAGGCAACAAAACATTTTGCATAGGCATTAAATTTTTTTTTTTTTTTGCCTAGTTTGCCCCATTTCGAGAGAGAAAGAACCTGCCTGCAACGTGCTGCGCCAACAGCAAAAGCAACAACTACAAATGACCATCAAATAAATCAAACGAGCAAACGGGCAACGGGCTACAAGGCAACAAGGCAACGGGCAACGGGCCACAAGGCAACGGGCCACAAGGCAACGGGCCACAAGGCAAGAAACGCACATGCAAAACACGTCGAAAACATTTCACTATGCTTTCTCTCTCCTTCCCCCTCTTCTGTTGCTCTCTCGCACTCGCACTCGCACTCGCAGTCTTATTAGAATATTTCTCACTCTTTTACTAGCTTATACTCCATATCTCTCTCTCTCTTTCTCGCTGTCTCTCTCGCTGTCTCGCTGTCTCTGTCTATTTTATATTGCTGCTTTGGCTTAGCTCTGCCCATATCTCACTGAACGTCACCATTTCGGTTATCAGAGTGGCGCGTTTTAATGAGTTCGAGTACGTTTTATGAGCGTGCAAAAGGCAACAAAAATACAAACAGAAAAACTCTTGAGAAATTTGAAAACGCACCAAAGTGGAATGCACACAAAAATGTTAGAATCTTGCCGCGTTGATAAACTTTCGCGAAGGAAAGCAGCTGAAAAAAACATAAGAAGACAAAGATGAAGATGAACATGAAGCTAAAACCGGCAAAACTGTAGAAAAAAAAAACAACATATAAACACTTGAAGCGTATAAACAACAGCAGCAACAACAGCAATAACAGCAATGGCAACAGCAACAGCAACGGCAACAGCAACAACGACAACGACAACTCAAAAAGCGCTCATCATAATCAACTGCGATGGCGACGGCCTTATGATGATTGTGATTGGTGTCGTTGTTGCTGCTGCTGTTGTTGTTGTTGTTGTTTCACTGTTGTTTGCTGTTGTCATCTAAGGTTGCTGCTGCTGCCTGCTTTGCTGATTCTACTGCTAGTTAAGCCAAGCATCGAAATGTCTAAGAGTCGAGTAGTCTGGCACGTACACGAAAAAAAACTCGACCCGAAGCGCAGATACATTTGCAAAGATACAAAACCGACGCACTTGCCATGGCATGTGGCACGTTATTCGCACTGCTAACTACACGCTGCTCTCTGCTCGCTGCTCGCGCTGCTCATTGCTCGAACGCACTGGAATTTATGAATGAATGCAATGAATTTTTTTTTTTTTTTTGTGCAGAGAATCTGTGTGAAGTTCAAGTACGAGGCAATGCGACCGCAAGCTGCCAGCCAGCCACAAAAGTTAGGCAACAATTTTATATTGTTCGATAGCAAATATTTCATTGCATACTTTTAGGCAGGCAGCGAAAAGAAAACCATAAGAAACACAAAATTTTCATCCAGCAGCCTTTGAATTTTTGTAATTTCTTTATAAACAGTAAAAAAAAAATAACAAAAACAAAAACAAGAAAAAATTTTTTGTTTTTTCTTTAATAATTCCCCAAAAAAGGCTTAGCCCGCAAAACTTACAAGAAGAAGAAAAAACAAAAGGCAAAAGCAAAAAACAGTTGCAGTAGCAATAGCAAAATGTCAGAGCAAGAGACACAATCATTGCAAATGTTAACAAATGATGGCATCGTTTATGAAGTTAGTGTACAGGTGGCACAACAAATGGGATTAACACACAGCTGGCTGCAACAGGAACGGGGACAACAAAATACACGAAACGTTGATGATGTTGATGTTGATGCTGATGATATTGATGCTAATGTTATGCCATTGGATCGTGTTAGCTCTGAGATATTTCAACTTGTACTCAAATGGTGTCATGCCGTACAAACTATAAACAATTTGGATGACAATGAAGAGAAAAATATGAGAGCAACAATATTACAAAGTATATTGAATGAAGCAAATGCCAGCGATTCAATTATATTTGAATTAATAATTGCTGCCGATTTTCTACATATTGAAAGTTTATTGCAAGCGGGCACACAACATGTTGCCGATATGATAAATGATTGCGATAGTGTTGATGCAATACGTCGACGTTTTCACATTACATGTGAAAATGAATGAATGATAAAAAGAAATCATATATAAATAGTAATTGGGAAGTTTAATGCATATATATCATGTGTGTACACAGTGTGTGTACAGTGTCACAATTCAAATTATTTTCAACATGAAGAAATTTTCATTTATTTCAAATTATTTTCAACATGAAGAAATTTTCATTTATTTCTTTTTTTCGTTTCTTTAGAATTTTGTGTATAGAAGAAAAAAAAATGGGAAAAAATTTATTGTTGGCAGTGTAAGTCGAATAAAAAAAAAAAGAAGAGAAATTCAATTTGTCGTCGTGTTTTGTAAGTAATTAAATCTTTATTAAATCTCAATTTTTCGGTGATTATTATTCAATATTTTTTTTTTTTTTATGTCATTTTTTTTTTGGTTTTTTTTTTTTTGCTTTTTGTGTTGTTTTTCGTACAGTTTTCATTTTTTTGTTTGTTATCTGTAGCTTTTGTTTTTGTTGTTTTTTTTTGTTCTTCTTCGTGCCCTAAGCTTATTTTAGCTAAATTTTTCTTAACGTGTCATTTTGCAAATTTTCACAACATTTTTTTCTTTTATATTTTATTTATTTTTTTTTTATTTTGCGCCTTTTGTTTTTTTGCTTATTTTATATTATTTTATTTTTTTTTTGGCTTACAAATTTTGTGTGTGTTTGTTTTTCTTTTTCAGCTGCAAAGAAACTTTACAAATGATCTTTCGCTTTTTGACGCTCACAAAAAAAAAAGAAACACATAAACTTGATGTGTTATTCTGGCTACTTTGCTGAATTTATTTTTGTGTTTGCTTTTGTTTTTTTTATTTTTTTTGCTTATTTATTGCTAACAATTTGTTGTTGTTTTTGTTTATTTGCAACGGCAATTTGAAAAATTCGTTTAAATTGAAATCAAATATCAGTTGAAAAAGATTGTGTGAAATGTTGTTTGTCTGCTGCTGCTGCAGCTATACACAAAAGTTGCAGTGAACTAAACTCAACTTTAGTTACGGATAGATAGGCGCTCTTTTCTCTTTCTCTCTCTCTCTCTCAAACAAACAAAACGCAGGGGGGCTCGAAACCGGCGTATTAATGCTTTAAATTGTTCTTCTTCATTCTATTCATGTTGTTGTTCTTGTTGTTGTTGTTAGTAATAGTTAGTAAGTTATAGTTTGTGTTAGTTTTTCTTTTTTTTTTTTATTGTACACTATAAATCGATTCATAGAAAATGTGTAAATTATGCTATCTCATATTTGATAGTTGTATGTATTTTTTTTTTTTATATTTTTTTGTATATTAGCTGCACAATTTATCATTTGCAACATTTTTTTTTTATTTTTTTTGCAGCTATTTCAGTTATTTTCTCAATATATATAAATAGTTGTATACATATATATATATATATACAGTTATATATATATAGTTTTGTATAGATATTAAATGTATATTCATGTATATATATATATATTTATATATTTTTGTTTTTTTTTTTGCAAAATTTATATTGCTTAACTCTGACAATATGCAACGCTTTGAAGCAAGAGACAGAGAATACGAAAGAGACAGACAATGTTACCAAAAATTGAAAATTCATTTTTTCTGCTTTCTGCTTTCGATTGCAGATTCTGTTTTATCGTTTTGTAGAGACTGGCAAAAAAAAATAAAAATACACAGATTTTTTTTTATCAATTTCTTCTTCAAGCAAAAGCTTCATTTTTCATTTTTCTGAATTTTTACTCTATCTTGAAACATTTTCATTATTTTTTTTTATTTCTATTTTACTTTTATTTACTGTAGTCTCTCTTTTAACTGTAAATTGTAATTATGTCTGTGTGTGTGTGTGTTTTTTTTTTCTTTGTCTTTGTTTTTTTGCTTTAGAAATATGAAACTTGCAAAGGAAGCGCCAAATTTATCTTTAAACTAAGTTTTATTTTTATTTTTTTGTTTTGTTTTTTGCTTTAATTCGCATTTCGTATGTTTCTTCTTCTTCAAAATTTAAATCTTACTAAATGTCATTTTGAAACTGTTTTGTTTTTTCTTTTGTTGTATATTACGTTATTTTATTTTTACTCTACTTTAATTTTTTTTTAATATTTAAATATTCACGAGCACGCGCGAGCATTTTATTTGATGCATTTTGCATTCCAATTTATTTTTTTTTTTTTTTCAAAAATTTACAATTAGGATTTTTTTTTGTTTTTTTTTTTTTGTTTTTGGGTTAATTCATAACTATTTTTTTTTTTTGAATGCTGGAGTAAAATGTTCAGTTTTCTTATATATGTTTTTGTTATCGTAACTATAATCGCAACTTTGCTTTACAAAATAGATATTTCAACATCAAGTTGATATTTAATTTCTTGTGTATTTTCTTTGTTATTCTTTTTGGTTCCATCTGCCATCTAAAATCTTACGTGACTTACGTGTTAAGTTTACTGTTACTGTTACTGTGTTTTGGTTTTTTTTTTGTTTATTTTATTTTTGTTTCCACTAAAAAAGTCATCAATCTGGGTCCAACTTGCTTCAGTTTGTAATTCCTGATATTTTGTTGCCATTATTAATTAGAGATTTATCAAACATTTTCTTTTCTTTTTTATTTTTAGAAATTTTTTTTTTTTTTGGGTTTCTTTTTTTTTGGATATATTTGAAAAATTTACGTTTTGAGCATTTTGCCATTTATTTGTTTATTTTTGTTTTCCTTTTTTTCTTTTTTTATTTGCTATTTTTCATCATTTGTCTTTTCTTCTATCATTCGCGTTAAGTTCGCAATTTGGCGATATGTATGTACATGTAAAAAGGGCAAAAAAAATCAAGTAAAAAATAAACTGAAAAATCTAAAAAAAAAACTGAAAAATTTAAAAAAAAAAAAAAATTAAAAGAAATTATATAAAAAAAATTGTTGTAATGTCTTTCAAAAAATTTCAATTTATTTTTTTAATATTCTTTTTTTTTCGTTTATTATTTTTTTAGCTCTATTTTAATGTGTTGTTTATGTTTAGGCATTGTTTTTTTTGTACAGTAATCATAAATTTAAAATATATATAATAATTATAATAATAATAGTAATAATTATAATAATAATAATAATAATAATAATAATATATTTATATATGATGCTTTAGAACGTTTACTTTCTTCTTTTTTGTATAAGTTTTTAATTTCTTTTTGTTTTTGTTTGTTTTTTCTTTTTATAATTTATAATAATATTTTCGGTTCTATTTTGTAGCTTAATTCAAAATCTAAAAATTTATGGAAAGCAGCAGTAAAAGTAAATTTATGCTTAAATTTTAAGAATTTTTTTCTCTCATCGTTTTGACTTGTTATTATTTTCTTTTTCTTTTTTATTGTTATTATTATTATTTTCTTTTTTTTTATTAATATTTATTTGAATAAATTTTGTTTTCTTTTGTTAATTTAATTTAATTTAATTCAAATTATTGTGTGTTGTGTGTTTTTGTGTTTTTTTTTTTTTTAATTTTTTTCACTTTTTATTTTATATAATTATAATATAATATAATACATAATTGCCTTGACTGAAGTATCGATTAGTAAATCGATTCATAAAAAGAAAACACTCAAACACACATTTCACACGTAAAAAGCAAAGAAAAATTCTATATAAAAAAAAATGATAATTTTCATTTTTTTTTTTTTTGTTTTTTTTTATTTTATTTTTTTTGTGTGTGTGTTTTGCTGAAATTGTTTACGAAATCAAATTTATTTACATATAATTAAACAATAAAGTGAAATTAAAGAAATCAATTAAAACAATTTACGTACATTGAAAAGAGCTTAAAAATTAAGTTGAAAAAAAAAAACTCCGGAACGGAATTTGCAATAAACAGAAACATTTCAACGGATGTTTTTTAATTTCATTCATTGCATTTTTACTTTTTATTTCACTTTTCTTTTTTTTCTTGTTGTTTCTCTCCGACAATTATCAATTTCAGTTTCAATTTTTAATTTCTTTTAAAATTGTTTTTCTTTTTTTTTTTGCATTACGTTTTCTTTTATTATTGTATTTTATCTCATGTTTTTTTTCTTTTCTTTTTTCTTTTATTTTGTATATATATTCTTTTTTTTTTTGATTTTTTTTTTGTATTTTTTTTTGTGTGTTTTTTTTATGTTTTACTTTTTTTTTTAGTGTTTTATTTTTAAATATTTGTTGACAATTTGTTGCTGCACAAAATACAATTGTTGTTTCGGTTGTTGTTGTTGCTGTTGTTGTAATTTGTTGGAAAGTTGCTGCCATTGCAATCGTCATGGCCTATGGAATCTGTAGAAAGTAGAAAAAAAAAAAAAAAAAGAAAGAAATGAGTTGAGAAAATTACAAAAGTTAAGATTAGTTTTTGTGTTGTTTTTGCGCGCAAAAAAAAACTTTAAAGTGAAACAAAATTACAGCGACACATTTGTCGAGCTGCTGTTGCTACTGCTGCTCTTGTTGTTGTTGTTGTTGTTGTACTATGATTGGATTTCGTTTTTGATTAGAGAGCAAAGCAAGTTACAATGTTCAACAACTTAGTTTCAACTAGCAGCAGCAGCTCATCTCTTTTGGCTAAATGATATTTGCTTGGCTTATTTTATGTGGTGTTTGCTTCTAACTGCATAAAGACAATTCTGATTGCTGTTGCTGCTGCTTGCTGCTATTGCTGCTGTCTAATTTGTAAGCAGACCAAAAGCCAAACTTTGAGCTCTTTCAATGCACTCAGTTAGTTAAAGTAGAGCTTTGGTCACATGTCGCGTGCGGCTTTAACTACAAAACTTGAATGCCACACACACACACACACACACACACACACACAAAATCCAAAAGCCATTATAAAAGTTGAACTAAAAATCCAATGTACTCTCTTGCCCTGCTTGCCTCGGCCATGTCCATGCTCATGCTACGACAAACTTCATACAAAGCAGTAAAAACTGTAAATGGAAATGGAAATAGAAATGTCGAAAGAACATTTGTGCAAGCAATGAGAAGTGAGGAGAAAGTGAGGGAGACAAATGCAGTTACCACAGAAAGTCCTTTGTGGCAACATATATTGCATGAACAATGCTGCTGCTGCTGCTGCTGCTGCTGCGCCCAAGCGGACAAGTGAACAAGTGGAAAAGTGGTAAATGTGAAATAGCACATAGAGCAGCACATAGAACACATAGTACAACTGTTGGACTATTGCGATACTGAAACTGGCCAAAAATTCAACTGAATTTGCACAGTGTGTAAACTGTACGTGACACTTCATTGGGCATTTGGGCAATTCTTTTATTTTTTTTTATTTTTTTATTTTTTTTTTTGGCTGTCGATTTTACTATTGGCTATATTGTGGTCAAGGACAGACGAACGTACAAATAAATTTATTGTTAGAGCAGTGCAAAAAATTGTAGTATTTTTTTTGTATTTTTTTTTTTACCTCGTCAAATGGCGACTGTTCTCGTGTACTGCCATTTCTGAAGATTTAAATTCATTCAACTCTTTGCGTATGGCAGCCTTATCCTTTGGCGTCAGTCTTGTCCATGGCTTATCCGCTCGCCTATCATAATCATGCGCCTGCGTAACCTCAATATAATCATTAAAACGTATAATTTTCTTTTCTTTTAATTCTTCAACAGTGGGACGAAAACTAAGTTTACGCAATAAATATGATTTCTTTTCTTCTTTTTGTTTCTTCTCCTCGGCGGGTGATTGAGCTAGAAAAATTAATGAAAAATACAATTTTTTATCACATTACAATTGTAATTAGTTAGTCAGTACTTACTTTTTAATATATTACGCTCGACAAGCTCTTCGGCGGTGGGACGCATTGATAAACGTCGTATAAGACGTGCACCAATTGCTTCCTTTGATTCCTTGAGCTCATTATCATTAACCTGATGTAAAATATTGCGATTTATTAAATCCTGTTTATCGGGTCGCAATTGCAATTTCAATGATAGCGATTCTTTGCGTGCCAATTTAGCTAATCGAGTATTATCGTTATCATCATCACGATAAACAATATGACCATCACTTTCATCACTATCGCTGCTACTCTCGCGTATCACAAAGGGTCTCGCATTTTCCTTGTTCTCCACGGTGCATGGCAATTGTATATTAAACATTTGCTGCCTGCTGTTGAAAATTTTTGCATTAAAGAATTTTTCGTAATTTTTTTTTTATGTTATTTAAGAAGTTGATAGATTATACTATTATATTATATTATATATATATATCTATTAGCATACTAATATTGTCTAGTGTCTAGCGTATCATTAGCTTTTGTGCCACATACAACAAATTGTAGTTAGTTTTTTAGTTACATGCAAAACAACAACAAGAAAAAAAAAAAAAAAATTCCTTATGCCTAACACTTTCATTTTCTGCAAATCTCACAAGGGCAATCTGCCAGATTTATACACAGTGAGAGAGAGAGAGAGAGAGAGAGAGAGAGAGAGAGAGAGAAGAGAGAGAGAGAGAGAGAGAGTCTTAGCATGTGTGTGTGTGTTTAATTTATTCATCTGCCTGCATAACTCTTTCTGTGGCACATGTCCTTAAAGTTTTTTTTTTTTTTTGTTGTAGTTGTTGCCAAAATGCTTTTGCTTCGCTTTTTTTTTTATTTCTATGTTGTTGTTTTTTTTTTTTTGTTGTGCTTTTCTTTTTTAACGACACGTGTGCGCACATCTGGCAACTCATTCGCATACATTTGCCACATTTATGCATGTTGTGCAACTGTGTCTCTCTGTTAGTTTGTATGTGTATGTGAATGTCTCTGTCTGTGTGTGCGTGTGTCTCTGTGTGTGTTTGTCTCTGTGTATTCGCTTTTGCTTTGTACTTAAAGCTGTACTAACTGAAAAGCCCGCCCCAGTAAGTTTATATCCTGCCTGGCGCATCCGCAACACTTTCGCATTAAGAGTTTCCCCTGCCACATATCCTGCACTGCTCACAAAGCATCCATGCAGCATCCTTACACACTTCATGTCTTTCCTGTTTTTGTGCTTCTTGTCGTGACGTGTCTATGGATATTGCCACATTACCATGCAAAAGTGAGTTCAAAAAACGATATTATGCAAGTCATACATAACGCCCATGTAATACTCTTTACTTTCTTCTTCTCATCCTACTTTTGCCAATTGATACTAATCGCAATCAAAAATTAATTGAATTCAAGTTAAACTAGAGTGAAACTAAGTTTATGTAAATGTATCAATGTCTACTTTCCGTAGCTGTATCTGTATCTATAAATTGTAGCTGTATCTATTGCTGTTTTAGTATGTGTATCTGCATCTGCATCCCCCTTTTGGTATCCTGTATTCTGTATCTGTATAGCTGTATCTGCATTCTGTATCCTGTATCTATATTTGTATCTTTCATATGTATCTTTAGCTGGAGATATATCTGTAGCTGCCTCTGTATATGTATCCTGTATTCTCTATCTGTATTCTCTATCTGTATTTCTATCTGAATCTATGCCTGTATCTGTTTCTGTACCTGTATCATCATCTGTATCTATAGCTATATTTTCCCTGTATATTAATTCGTGTTCCGGATCTGAACCCAAATTTGTATCTTTTATCCATATCTGTATCGGTAAATATAGCTGTATAACTGTAATTGTATCTGTACCTGTGTTTGTATTCTGTATCCTGTATCTGTATCTGTATCCAGTATCTGTATCTGTATCTTGTATCCTGTATCTATAACACCTGTATCTGTATCCTGTATCCTGTCTCTGTAACCTGTATCTGTATCCAGTATCCTGTATCTATATTTGTATCTTTCATATGTATCTTTAGCTGGAGATGTATCTGTAGCTGCCTCTGTATATGTATCCTGTATTCTCTATCTGTATTCTCTATCTGTATTTCTATCTGAATCTATGTCTGTATCTGTATCCTGTATCTGTATCCTGTATCTGTATCCTGTATCTATAACCTGTATCTGTATCCTGTATCCAGTATCTGTATCCTGTATCTGTATTTATAGGTTTATTTGCACACAGATATAGGTTTATCTGTATTTGTAATATCTATATCAATATCTCCAACAGTATCTGTATCTATAGTTGTATCTGCACCTCCTTCTCTATCTGTTACTATATCCGTATCTGTATCTCTACCAGTAACTGCATCTATAATAATATCTGTATCCATATCTCTATCTCTATCTCTATCTCTATCTCTATCTCTATCTCTATCTCTATCTCTATCTCTATCTCTATCTCTATCTCTATCTCTATCTCTATCTCTATCTCTATCTCTATCTCTATCTCTATCTCTATCTCTATCTCTATCTCTATCTCTATCTCTATCTCTATCTCTATCTCTATCTCTATCTCTATCTCTATCTTTATCTCTATCTCTATCTCTATCTCTATCTCTATTTCTATCTCTATCTCTATCTCTATCTCTATCTCTATCTCTATCTCTATCTCTATCTCCATCTCTATCTCTATCTCTAACATTATCTTTCCTTTCTTTCTATCAATCTAATGCCAAATGCTCTACAATATGTTTATATTCCCATTGTACAGTACATTTCTCTTATACATCTGCTTGCTGCATTCTTCTTCTTTTTCTTCTCCTGCTTCGTATTGCTCCTGCAGCATTTATGATAAATATTGTAAAAATTCTTTTTCTTTTTTGCATTTCCGTTCAGTTGATTTTGGTTTGTGCTTCAGTTTTACGCTTTGTTGCAGCTGCTTTTGCATACAATTTTACGGCACAGCTTGCACTTTTCTTGAGGCTGGCAGCTCAGTTAACAAGCAATTGGGGCGTGGCTAAAGGAGAGACACACATGTGTGTGTTTGTGCGGTTGCCTTCAATTGAGTTTCGATTATGCTGCTTCGTTGGCCACAAGAAACAGAAAAAAAAGAAGCAACTTGTGGAACATGTCATCTGTCAACATTATGTTTTTTTTCTTATTTCTTCAACATCTATTTCTTTAAGCGTTACTTCTATTGTTGTCTCCCTCACACACAGACAGACAGTAGAGAATTGATAAGCTATTTGTCAGACTATTGCTTAGAAAATACTTTTCAATTGTTGTTGTTGTTGTTTTGCGACATGCGACACATTTTGTTATAAAATTAAATTAAATTCAAGTTTTTTTTTTTTTTTTTTATATACAAAATACTACAGACAAACATATATATATATTGATATATATAAGTATATATGTCTCATATATAATTCAAGCTTGTTTGTCGCTGCATAAGCAAGCTAAAAGTTTACGTAATTTGAAATGAAATGAAATCTTGTTTCCAAATGAAACATGCAATGGCAATGGCAATGGCAAAAGCAAAGTATAACGAAGGAGCAACAGCAAAAAAAAAAAAAGAAAAGAAGAAAAACTTTTATCATAAAAGAATTTCACACACAACACACACACACGCACATACACATACGACATTGAGAGTGTGTAAGAGAGAAAGAGAGAGAAGAAGAGTGTGTATTTGTTTGTTTGTGTGTGGAAATAGAGGAAGAAGTAAAAAAAAAAAATAAAGAGAGGCAGTGGCAGGCACATGAGAAAATGAAACTTAACGGCACAACGACGACGACGACGACAACAAAGAATACAACAAAAAGTTAGTAATTTAATACTAAAAGGCAACAACACACACACACAAGGCTCTGTCTGTGTGTGTGTGTGTGAATTTCAAGTGTTGTTTCGGTTTTACTTTTGCTGCTGCTGCTGCTGCTGCTACTGTACGTTCAGCAGCATTTGCTGTTGTCGCTCAGTGTTCAGTTATATGTTGAAATTTTAATCATAAACGAAAAGAAAACATATAAAATGAAATTATGATTGTTAAGTTTTGCGAGAGAAGTTTGAGCAAAATTTCGCAGCAAAAACATTTTTTATGTACTATACTTTTTGCCAATGTCAACAAATAACAGTTGCACAATATATTATTTTCTATAATTTTAATTAAATTCATTTTTTGCTATTTTCTTTGCAGGCGAACAATTTTAAAAGGCGAACAGCACTATGAGGCGAAGAGCACTAATAGGCGGACAACTCTAATAAGCGAAGAGTTTACTCTGCTGAGTGAAGGAAAATTGCATAAGGCAAGCAAAGTGTTCATGTAAGTGAGTTTTCACTGTACTATAAAATCATATAATTTTAATTTAATTTTTTAAATTAATTTTTTAATTTCTAATTTTTTCTTATTTTTTTTTTTTTTATAAAAAAATTTAACAAAAGAAAATAAATAAGAAAAAGGAAATTAGCAGAGTGACATAAAGAGAGAGACAGAGAGAGAGAGAGCGAAAGTGAGTGTGTGAATGGTGGGAATTGTGTGTGTGTGTGAGAGATAGAAATAAAGAGAGAGAGAGAGAGATAGAGCGAGAGAGTACACTAAAAGCTTTTATTTTGTATTTTTTATTTTTATTTTTTTTGTATTATTTTTTTTTTTTTTTTTTGTATATTGTTTTTGTATTTTATTTTTGTTGCATACGTTCCACATAACAAATAAATTAGCTAAAAAAAAAAAATGTTTACCATATTCTAATCCGTGGTCGTAATATAGGCCTGATTACGTTTCATAAGCGTTATCGGTATCGGTATCGGTTGTGGTATCGTTAACGATAACGAAATTTGATTTTTGGTTGATTGATTTAATGAGATTTTTATTTTTTGTAGGTTGTTGTTGTTGTTACGAGTTGTTGTTGTAGTTGTAGTTGTTGTAGATAGAAAAGGGGGGAAGAGTAGAGAAGAACGTGTTGAGTTCACGCACACACAAATAGAGAGAGAGAGTAGATAGATAAAGAGAGAGAGAGAGCGAGAGAGAGAGAGAAGTAACATAAAAAAAATTAACGCAATAAACGAACATGAACAAAAGAAATAAAATTTTTATATAACAAATGGAGAAAAAATATTTCTTGTTGTTGTTGTTATTTTAATGTTGTTGTTGTTGTATTAGTAAAAGAAAATTTATTAATTATTAATTTTAAAAATAAAAAAAAAATATTATTATTATTATTATTATTATCAGGGACAAAGAATTTCAGCGTGGAAAATTTATTAAATTTTTTTTTGTTGCAGCAACAAAACGAAATATTTAAGTGAGAAAGAGGGAGAAAGAGAGTGAAAGAGAAGGGGAGTAACAAGAGTCTAAAAAAGACAGAGTTGGGGTCGGTTTTGTGACTGTTTTCAGTTAAAAAAAAAAAAATAGGAAAACAATTTTCAAGCTACAAATCAAATAAAATGAAACACAAAAAAAAAAAAATAAAAAAAGGAAGAAAAAATACGAGAAAAAATGCTACAAGTATAAACATGTTGCAGCTGCTGTATAGCTGCAACTGACAGCAGTTTGCTGTCACATACAGAGCATTGTGCAATTGTGCAGCACACACAACTGCTACTGCTGCTGCTGCTCTTGGCATTTTATATATATTTCTCTGTGTGTAAGTGTTTGGCTCTGTGTGTGTGTATTGCGTTTTTGTGTTTTTTTTTTTACTCACTTGAGCGAATAGTTGTTGCCCGCCGCATCTTGTCGCACAACCAACGGTCTCTGGTTGGCCGATTGCTGTTGTTGTTGTTGTTGTGCCGCTGCAGCAGCTGCTGCTGCCATTGAACCAATGCCGCCATTACTATTTGATATAGCCGCCGCTGTTGCATTACTATGATGCTCCTGTGTGGGCGTAACTGGTGTTGACGCTGAATTAACCGTTGTCATACCTTGACCATGGCCAACAACCTTTTTCTTAAGTGCCGATTTAAGAGGAACTGCATTTGGTTTTGGCTCTTTGGCTGGAATTTCCTCAACACGTTGTGTATCCATGACACGTACATGATTGCCCATACCATATGGCGCATACTCATCATCTGAATCAAGCTCATCCTGGTCGGGATCGTGATCTAAACAAAATCAAAAAAAAAATAAAAATTTTTAATTTAATTTCGTCAGAAAAAAAAAACCACAAAAAGAATTACAAGCATAATTCTACATTAACTATACATTCTTAAGGGGGGCGGGGAGCGGAACTTATTGGATAAGGTGAGAGGTGGTAAGGGTTGGGGGGGGGCGACGGTTGAGGGTTAGGTTATTAGGCGGGCACTAGCATAATTATGAAGTGCGCATTTTTAATGAGCTGAGCCTAACTAGGTTAATTATTGAAGCATTATCAATCAATTTATCGATAGCAGAATTATCGATATATCGATTAATCAATTTATCGATATACCAATTTATCAATTAAACGATTTATCGATATACCAATGTATCGATATACCAAATTTTTTCGATATACCAATTTATCAATCAATCGATTTATCGATATACCAATGTATTAATATGCCAATTTATCAATCAATCAATTTATCGTTATATCAATGTATCGATATACCAATTTATCAATTAATCGATTTATCGATATACCAATTTACCAATTAATCGATTTATTGATATACCAATGTATTGATATACTAATTTATCGATATATCAATGTATCGATATACCAATTTATCAATTAATCGATTTATCGATATACCAATGTATTGATATACCAATTTATCGATATATCAATGTATCGATATACCAATTTATCGATGTACCAATTTATCGACCTATCGATATAATTATTATTTTTTTTTTGTTGTTGTTAGTGCTTTTACCATCATAGTCATAGTCCTGTTGATAGTCCTGATCATTGATTGCGCCTGGCCCGTGCGGTCGTCCAGCGATGAGCGTTGGGCTCGGCGTGGAGAACATTGGCGGCGGTGGGATAGGTCCAATTTCCGATACTGGTATCGGTGGCTCTGGCAACTCGCTAAGCATCACGCCTGGTGGCAATTTGCCACCAGTATATGGCGGTGGTGTACTTCCCGGTGGTCCGCCCATAATTTTGCCACCATCATCGCCGCCATCTAAAAACAAACGTTAACAATACATAGCAAACGACGGGGGCCAAAGAACGTAGGTAAAGAGAAATACAGAGAGAGAGAGAGAGAGAGAGAGATAGAAAGAGGCAATACAAAAAAAAAGAGTGAGTGAGAAATATGAAAACATTCTTTGCTAGCAAGTGAGAAAAATGTGAATATGTGAATGTGAATAAGAGGTGTGTGAGTATGAATGTGAGTGTGAATGTGAATGTGTCTGCGGTATGTTTGTGTGAGTGTGTGTGTGAGTGAGTTAGTCATTGTGTGTGGAAGTGTGTTGTGAACAGAGTTTGGGGTTAAGATCAGTTGAAGGAAACCAGTAAATAATAGTGAGCTTTATAATCAATAAGTTATCGATTAACAAGTTATCAATAGCAATTCTAAGAAACTACAATTTTTATAGCATGAAATATACTAAATATATAAATTGCTGGTAATCGATTTATGTTATCGATAAGTATCGATTTGTGTTATCGATTGATTTATGCTATCGATAAGTGTTATCGATAATTATTGATTTATATTATCGATAATTATCGATAAGTATCGATTTATGTTATCGATAATTATCGATAATTATCGATTTATGTTATCGATACGTATCGATTTGTGTTATCGATAAGTATCGATTTATGTTATCGATAAGTATCGATTTGTGTTATCGATAATTATCGATTTATGTTATCGATAAATATCAATATGTGTTATCGATAATTATCAATTTGTGTTATCGACAATTATCGATTTATCTTATCGATTTATGTTATCGATAATTATTGATTTATGTTATCGATACTACTACTAAATATTTAGCATTTATAATTAATAATTTATCGTTGATTATTATCGATATGTATTTAATGCATTTGTTATCGATTTAATTATCGATAGCTATATATTTTCATTTACTTTGTTTCCTTCACTGTTTCATAGACTATTTTGTAATACTATTTGTTAAACTTTTGCATTATGCAACACTGTTTGTTTTTGCAGTACTTACAATGCTCGTTGTGATAGCAAATATTAACGCCACGGCGCGACAACTTGTTGCTGCCACCAAGTGTATTTGGTCTCTCCAATTTATTGTTGGCATCAACTTGATTATTGTGTTGCTGTTGCTGTTGTTGTTGTTGCTGCTGTTGTTGCTGCTGCTGTTGTTGATGCATGCCGCCACCAGGTGGCGGTAGCATAGATCCCTGGCATGTTGGCTGTTCAATATTTGGTGTTGATAATGTGCCATTGCCACCATGTTGTGCATCAGTCTTGTCTTTTCTTGGTTCTGCAATTAGAGAGAGAGAGAGAGAGAAATTGAGAGAATGTGAGAATTAAGTGTGTATTAGAAGAGAGAGAGAGAAAGCAAAGCATTTAAAAGGAATTTTACAAGTTGTTTGAGCAAAAACCTAACTTGAACGAACAGCAGCAGCAGCAGCCTGAAAGGAAGGAAAATAGTTGCTGTAGCAGCAGTAGCAACAGCAGCAGTAGGACATATGGGACCCGAAAAACATAGACATACATTATAACACATGCATAGCCGACCCTCATACGCTTGATGAGCTTTTACATTAATTGTCATGGTGGCCGCTTTTGGTGGTTCTTGCTCGGTTTTCTTGGTTTCTCTTGACCGCAACAGCAGCAGCAGCAGCAGCAGCTGCCACTGAAAATTGCCTGCCAGTATGAAGAAGTAGTAGTAGTTGTAGTAGTAGTGCACAGCTAGCCAGTCAGCCAGCCAGGCCACTTGAGTGGCCACAAAGCACTCACACACACACACAGAGAGACAGAGAGAAAGAGAGAGTGAGATATATGCATGCAGCACTATAAAAGTTGTTCATCTTTTGTTTCCACAAGTCCCTCAAGCGGTCAAGTGTAATATTTTTAATTGTTGTTTAAAGGGTTTAAAAGCAGCGTTGAGTCTTTCTCTTTCTTTCTCTCTCTCTCTCTCTGTGTGTCTCTAGAGTCTCGAAAACATTCGCTTGGCTGGCCACATTTGGACAGTTGTGGCAACGAATTGTTTAAAATAAAGTAACCCGAGAAAAAAAAAAGTATAATTGTAAAATGTGCGCTGTGTGGCTGTGGCAAAGTGGTAAGTGGCAAGTGGCAAGTAGCAAGTAGCAAGTGGGGCATGTTCTCGTTAATAATGAGAAATGGCAAACAATTATGTGCCAGTTTATTTAAGAACATTGCAGCAGTAGCAGCAAAAGCAGCAGCAATAGTAGCAGCAGCAGCAGCTCAGCATTCAAAGCATTCGTGCATTATTTCTGTTTTTTTTTTGAGAAAGAGTAAGAGAGAAGCTTATCGCTATTTGCACAGCATTTAAGTTTGCAATTATATAGAAGCTCAAACAATGAAAGCGCCAGCAGAGAATATAAAAATTTCGGACAAAAAAAAAACGACAGCATGTTTTCTCTCTAGAGAAAGGCAGCAGTGGCACTAAGTAAAAACATACAGAGCAGCAGCAGCTTAAACATGAAAGACAAGCAGCAAGACTGCTAGAGAGAGAAAGAAAAAGAAAAAGAGAAGAGCAGAGAGAGAAAGAGAGAGGTGAATAAGTATATGAGAAAGAGAGAAAAGCAGAGAGAGAGAGAGAGTCACAATAAGTATATGTGAGAAAGAGAGAGCAAGCAAGCAATTTAAGTAAGAAAAATCAGTCGACTATAAGATACTTAGTGTTGAGCTTTAAGCTGCTTTTTTGCACATCCTCAAAAAACTTTAACAGTGCGTGCAGCACTTTGTGCTTGAAAGTCAAGAAAAATTTTTCACTTTTCAATTTTCTATGAAAAAAAAAATTAAGCTCTGTTTAAAAGAAATAACATTGAGAAGATATACTAGATATATATTGGGGGCCAAAACTGATTTTTTTTTGTGCCTTAAAAAAAAATATTAAATATATGATAAATATATTTTTTTGGGAATTTTTTTGTGCCTTAAAAATAAATATTAAATATATGTTAAATATTTTTTTTTTGGGAATTTTTTTTTTTTATAGTTTTATATAATTATGAAATATTTTTCTTGGGCAAAGAATTTTTGGCAACTGCTACTAAAAATTGCTCATTTCTATTATTGTCACTAATAATTTAACCTACAAATTATATATAAAAAAAAAAAATGCCATTAAAATTAATAATATTTATTTATCTGCTGCTACGTCAATGACCGGAAATTGCTTTATATATATATATATATATATATAGTATATATATATTTTCCTCGGTATTTTCATTTTCATTTTCTGGACTATTTTCAGCAGGCATAAAAAAAAAAAAAAAAAAATTAATGCTGTTTCCTGTTGGACAGCAGCAGCAGCAGCAAGAGCAGTAGAAGTAAGCACAGCAAAAGCAACAACAGCAACAGCAACAACAGCTACAACAACAACAGCAACAACTGTAGTAAATTGTGCTACGCTTTTAGCCTCTTCAGGCAATTGCTACGATATCAATTTCCCATTTTCCTTCATTCATTTTTCTTCACATGCCCGACGAAAAGCAATTAAGTGAAAATTCCTAACAAGTGCTTAAATACTTTTCATTTTATTGTTGTTGCTGTTGTTGTTGCTATTCTTCTTCTGCTTGCTCAACTGCTGCTTCATGCTTAAAATGTAACAATTGACAGACAGCTGCGTAGTACATACTGCAGCAGCAGCAACAGCAGCAGGGCAAAACGCGCAGCAAATGTTTAAGTAGAAAAGAAAACATTAAAATCTCTGCGCAATTTGTAAAAATATACGGCAAGAGGAAAGAGAGAAGAAATAGAGCAAGATAGAGGGGGAAAAGAGATAGAGAGAGAGAGAAAATATATTGTATTTATGTGTTAAGCAAATGAAAATATATTTATTGAGGCGTACAACAAATTAATTGCCAAAAATTGCGTACATAAAAAAAATTAGAAAAAAAAAATAAAAATAAAAACCTAACAAATTAATAATGCAAAAAAATTTCATTAACAAGTTGCTGTTGCTGCTGCAAAACAAAAATATTAAAATGCAAGAAAATATGCAAAAAAAAAAAAAAAAACTCTTGAAATTGTTAAGCAAATAATAAATTTGCTAATCACATACAAAAAAAAAAACGAAAATCAAATATGAAAAGCGCGCGTTTAGCTTAGCAAAACATGCAAAATATACAAAAAAAAAAAAAAAAATTACATTATAGCAAGTGGCAGGCCGCAAGCAGTGTTAGCTGAGGGATGGGGGTTAGGTATAGAGGGGAGGCGATCAATTTTAGAGCAAAACTATTTGAAAGAGATACAAATTCCGTTGGCACGCAGCCAACACGTAAGGCAAGTGCGAAAAGACGCAAGAAACGTAGCGTGACATAGTCAGCGGCATAGTCAGTGGCAGTGCTAGGCAAAAAAAAAAAAGGGGCAGAAAAATAGACAAACACACACACAGTGACGCCTTGATGTGTTTTTCTAGCAAAAATATTTTTGTAGCAACAGAAAAAAAAAAACAAAATAATAATAAAAACATTAAACATTTTATTGTTGTTGTTGTAGATGTTTTCATATTATTGTTGTTGTTGTTGTTGTATTTTCTTTTTTGTTTGACAGCACACAAAAAGTGATGAAGAAGTAATGAAAACAATGCTTTGTGAAAGCCGAAATGTGACAGAGAGAGAAGACAGAGAGAGAGAGACAGGAGAAAACAATTTTCATGCATCAAGTTCATGATGATGCTGCCGCAGCAAACCAAAGTCTAGGGCGCATAGCCAAGGCAAAAGCAATATGAGAATATGAGTGTAGACAGAGCAGGCGAGCGAGCGAGCGACAGAGAGAGAGAGAGAGATAGGTAGAAAGACATAGCATAGCTGAAAATATTTTCTGTGTTTTTTTTTGTATTTTTTTAATGAATTTATGTGCCTGTCAAATTATGGCGACAAATGTCTTTGTATTAACTGGCAAAAGCAGTCTAACTTTGTCTCATTCTTACTTTCACGCTGTCTCTGCCTTTTGCTGCTACCCAACTCACAATTATGCTTGCTCTATTTCACTATGAAATTTATGTTCTGACAGTCAAAAAAGAAATCAAGAAAAATGTTTGAAAAAATAGAAAGAGAAAAAGAAAAATATTCAACATTCAACTTTGAGTTGGGTTTTTTTTTAAGCTCAAATAAACAAGCAAAAGATTTATATAAATTATACAGATATATATATATTATATATATAGAAAATAATAAGCAACAATTGTTGTTTTGTTTGATTTGAAATTTCAATTTGCATTGCAATATTTAATAATTCTTGCTGCTGTCATATTTTATATCTTAGCAATTTCATCTAATTTCAATTAGCATTTGAAAAAAAAAAAAATCTTTATAAATTTTTGTGTGCTCTGTTTTTGCTCTATAAGCTGCTTACTCTTAGTCTCTGTCTCAATCTCAATCTCAATCTCAGTCTCAGTCTCAGTCTCAGTCTCAGTCTCAGTCTCAGTCTCAGTCTCAGTCTCAGTCTCAGTCTTAGTCTTAGTCTCAGTCTCAGTCTCAGTCTCAGTCTTAGTCTCAGTCTCAGTCTCAGTCTCAGTCTCAGTCTCAGTCTTAGTCTCAGTCTCAGTCTCAGTCTCAGTCTCAGTCTCAGTCTCAGTCTCAGTCTCAGTCTCAGTCTCAGTCTCAGTCTCAGTCTCAGTCTCAGTCTCAGTCTCAGTCTCAGTCTCAGTCTCAGTCTCAGTCTCAGTCTCAGTCTTAGTCTCAGTCTCAGTCTCAGTCTCAATCTCAATCTCAGTCTCAGTCTCAGTCTCAGTCTCGATCTCAGTCTCAGTCTCAGTCTCAGTCTCAGTCTCAGTCTCAGTCTCTCTTCTCTCTCTCTGTCTCAGTCTCAGTCTCAGTCTCAGTCTCAGTCTCAGTCTCAGTCTCTGTCTCAGTCTCAGTCTCAGTCTCAGTCTCAGTCTCAGTCTCAGTCTCAGTCTCAGTCTCAGTCTCAGTCTCAGTCTCAGTCTCAGTCTCAGTCTCAGTCTCAGTCTCAGTCTCAGTCTCAGTCTCAGTCTCAGTCTCAGTCTCAGTCTCAGTCTCAGTCTCAGTCTCAGTCTCAGTCTCAGTCTCAGTCTCAGTCTCAGTCTCAGTCTCAGTCTCAGTCTCAGTCTCAGTCTCAGTCTCAGTCTCAGTCTCAGTCTCAGTCTCAGTCTCAGTCTCAGTCTCAGTCTCAGTCTCAGTCTCAGTCTTAGTCTCAGTCTCAGTCTCAGTCTCAGTCTCAGTCTCAGTCTCAGTCTCAGTCTCAGTCTCAGTCTCAGTCTCAGTCTCAGTCTCAGTCTCAGTCTCAGTCTCAGTCTCAGTC
Source organism: Zaprionus obscuricornis (assembly GCA_037044475.1). Taxonomy (NCBI): domain Eukaryota; kingdom Metazoa; phylum Arthropoda; class Insecta; order Diptera; family Drosophilidae; genus Zaprionus; species Zaprionus obscuricornis. The sequence goes on along the minus strand of JBAMBR010002447.1, from coordinate 3,123 downwards.
TCAGTCTCAGTCTCAGTCTCAGTCTCAGTCTCAGTCTCAGTCTCAGTCTCAGTCTCAGTCTCAGTCTCAGTCTCAGTCTCAGTCTCAGTCTCTTTCTCTATTTTTGTCTCATTTTGTCTGTCTGTCTTCCTCACTCAATCATGCGTTTATCTGCAACTATTATCACACACACACATACATACATACATTATGCATGCTCTTTCTCTCTCTCTCATATAGTCTGCGCCTAATCTCATCGTGCCCAAAAATACGCTTAATGACAATATTAATTAAGCAAAAGAAGTTTAGTTTCACTAATTAGCTGATGGTCAGCACATTAATGTCATGTACTAAGCATAATGCGGCTACTGCTGCTGCTGCGGCTGCTGCTGTTGCTGCTGTTGCTGCTGCTTTTAATCAATTATTTGCACTTAAAGCTTGCATAAGAATTTTTTTTGGCCTGCAAAGTTCTTAAGGCAAACACTGCGCCAATAAGTAGACTATAATAAATTTCTTTTGGTTTTTCTTTTGCTTTTACTTTTACTTTTATTTTGACAAAGCTTAGCACAGGCAGCAGACATGCGTGTGTATATATATATATATGACGTCATTGGGAGCTGTGCAATTCCATTGAGTAAAATGCACAGATTTATTTATTTATAATTCAACAACGAAAATGAAAATGAAAATAAAAATAAAAAAAAATCAGCAAAAAAAATAAAAAAAAAAAAGTATTTGCTTATTAAGCAGCCGCAAATTAATTGTGCGCTTTTTCATGTTTGCGCTGGCAAAATCAACAACAAAAATCAACAACAACAAAAATAAAAGGGAAATAAATAAAAAGCAAAGCTAACAAGCAAAAACTGGCCTATAAACAGAAACTGACTGCTGCTGCTATTTGCTTTTATATTATACCCTGTAATTAAGTACAAGTTGCAGCAGCGTTGCTTATGCTGCATATTACAACTAATATTGCCTAATATTATTCTTTGCTGCAAGCAATTAAATTAAAGTCGTTCACTTGCTGCCATTATATGTTATTTTTTTTTACAGGGTATATGCTAGTCTTTTATTATGTTTAACTGCAGTTCATATATGTCTCTGTGTCTCTGCGTGTCTGTGTGTCTGTGTGTGTTTTATTTTGTTTTTTTTTTTTTGTTCTTATTGCGGTTTGCCTTTATTTCTGTTGCTTATACACTCACACACACACAAACGCTCTCTCTCTCTCACTCTCACTCCCTCTCTCTCTCTCACTCTCTCTTTCACTCTCTGTTTGCACGTCTCTTTTAGTCAGCTCTGGATTTTTGGTCTGACAGCGTGTGGATATTTGATAAATAAACAATGAGCCAGCGTCAGAGCCAAAGCCTGAGCCTGCTGTTGCTGTTGCTGCTGTTGCTGTTGCTGCTGTTGCTGTTGCTATTACTGCTGCTGCTGGCCTTGTTATAAGGCTGTGTACTGGAACTTTTATGTAGGCCTGCGAGCTCTCTCTCTCTCTCTCTCTGTGTGTGTGCCTGTGTAGGTGCAAAAGCTGCTGCTGCAGAATGAGGCTGACTGAGGCAGACTATGAAGCACAGTTACCACAGCATCGCACCGCAAAAACAGCAAATAACCGAAAAACTCAACTGTAATATGGCTTTCGCATAGCCTAATTTTCATTTGCCATGTGTGAAGAGTGCCAAGAGTGCAAGTGCAAGTGAGACAGAGACAGAGAGAGAGAGAGAGAGAGAACAGACACATACACATGCGAGCATTGTGCTTTAGGGAATATAACATATAATACAAGAAGAACGTTGAGTAAAAATGTGTTTTTGCTGTGTGTGTAGGGGGGAAGGGGGTGGTGGATGTCGGGGAACGGTCACTTTTGCAACATTCATTGAACAATGTTGCTGTTGTTTGTCTCTTGTTATTGTTGCTGTTGCTGTTTGCTTCTTGTCGTTTTGCTGCTGACGTCATCTCGGCCCGGACATTTGCTACTGCTGCTGCTCAAAATGTTGTCAAATTTCAGTGACATTTATTATATTAAATTGTAAGCAGCAAAAGTGAGTTTTGAGTGAGGTTCACTTACAAGCAACAACAACAGCAACAGCAACAACAACAACAATTACAACAGCAACAACAACAATAACAACAATAACAGCTACGACTACAACTACAACTACTACAACTGTCAGTTACAGCAGCATATTTTATTTTATATAGTTAAAGAGAGAGCGAGAGAGAGAGAGAAAGAGCGAGAAAGAGTGAGTGAAAGAGAGAGTGAGAGAGAGAGAAAAAAGCTATAACTGTACATTAAAATGTCTAGTTGCAGCTGCTGGCAAAACTGCTCCTTGGCCTTAATTGTGCGCATAATAACACGTATACGCCCCGTCATTGCGCATTTTGTATAATATAAATTTCGAGAAAAAAAAAAAAAATTGCAACAACAACAACAGCAACAACAACAATTTATTGCAGCGTGTCAAAATCAACGCCATGCAAATAATTCATTAATTTTAATTAATGTCACATCGTTAGACCAAAAGAACATTGCCGCCACCACGCCCATTAGTGCAACTACCGCTGCTGCTGTTGCTATAGCTGCTGCTGCTGTTGTTGCTGTTGCTGTAGCTGCTGCTGATGTCAGTCTGTCTATCTGTTAGCTATTTCTTTTGCTCTTTGTATTTCTATGTATATCTCAATCATTCAATCAATGAAGCTGTAGCTGTAAATGATGCTGCTTGCCATCAATATCATTATCATTATTATCATTGTCGTCATCATCATCATCAATTACATATGTTGCACAATTCTTTTGCTGCTACTACTGCTACTACTGCTGCTGCTGCTGCTACTGCTGCTGCTGCTGTTGCTGCTGCTTGTGACACATTGCATATTTTTACAAGCAGAATATAAAGCACATACAAAAGACTAGACAAGCGTCTCATATGCCAGCATTTTATTAGCATTGATTTTACGCTTCCCTTCTCTCTCTCTCTCTGTCTCTCACTCGATTACACTCTGTCTCCTTTACGCTCTATCTTTTCCTCTCTCTCCTTCTCTATCTCTATATCTTAATCTCTCTCTCACTCTTTCTCTCCTTCACTCTCTCTCCTTCTCTCACTCGCCTACACTCTGTCTCCATCTCTCTGTGTCTCCTTCACTCTC